>ML417700.1:0-107736 GCA_005239525.1 Nicotiana knightiana
TATTAAGATTAGATATAACATTAATATTTATAGCAAAAAAAAAAATAGTATAGAATTTTGGTGAGGTCAAAAATAGTTGTTCACACCCATTCACTCACGAGCCCGAATATACAAGTTGTTTTGAAATCCGACCCCAAAACGAGGTCAAATTCACAAATAATCAAAAAGCCCTAACTCTACCCAAAACCCCAATTTCTACTTTTGATTTCATGATTTTAGGCCTAGAATCTAATGAATGTTGAAGAAAATGGAAGAAAACGAGGTTAGAATTACTTACCTATGAAGCTATGGTGAAGTTTCCCTTCAAAAATCGCCCAAGGAGGTGTGGAGAAGAAGAAGCTGTGAAAAAAATGGGTTTAACCCCGCAAGTGTTCTGTTTTTAGACAAAAGAAATGACTGGGCGAAAATTACCCTATGCGTTCGCAGTCTGCCTAATGCGTTCGCATAAGTTTACAGTGATTACACTCTGCATTCGCGACCTATAGGGTGCGTTCGCATAGCCTAATTCTACCAGTCCCCCAGACCCCTCTCTACTCTGTGCGTTCGCACCTACTTGATTGCGTTCGCATAGGGTCCTAAACTACACTGCCCCCAACCCCCTCACTACTCTGTGTGTTCGCACACCCTTGAGTGTGTTCGCATAGAGTCAACGACCCCCTCCCCAGGCCCTATGATATGAATTCGCGGTCAGACCTATGCGTTCGCATAGCACAAAATTTCAGACACCAGCAGCTGACCAAAACACCAGAAATTTTAAGTTCAAAACCACCCCGACACCTATCCGAAACACACCCGAGCCCTCGGGGCTCCATACCAAATATACACACAACTTCAAAAACACCCTACGAACTTATCCAAGTAATCAAAACACCGAAACAACATCATAAACATCGAGTTAAACCTCCAAATCAATTAAATTCCTTTAAACTTCCAAAACTTCTAAATTTTCCATTTTAGATCCGAATCACGTCAAACTAAGTCCGTTTCTTACCAAATTTCACAAATAACACATATAAAACATATTGAACCTGTTCCGGGCTCCGGAACCATAATACGGGCCCGACATCACAGATTTTACATGAAATCTCATTTTCAAAAACCTTTATATTTTTCAGAAAACAATTTTCTTCAAAAATTCATTTCTCGGACTTAGGACCTCGGAATTCGATTCCGGGCATACGGCCAAGTCCCATATTTTCCTACGGACCCTTCGGGACCGTCAAATCATGGGTGTCCGGGTCTGTTTACCAAAAATATTGACCAAAGTCAAGTTTACTATAATAATTAAAGTAAAATCATCATTTAATCAATTTTCCACTTAACGGCTTTCCGGCTACACGTCGGGGATGCACACGCATATCGAGGTGAGATAAAAGAAGGTTTTCATGGCCTCGGAACATAGATTTAGCTAAAATTATACGGGATGACCTTCTGGGTCATCACAATCTCCACCTCTAAAACAACCGTTCGTCCTCGAACGGACATAGAAAGGTACCTGAATCGGGGAAAAGATGGGGATATCGGCTCCGCATATCAGAATCGGACTCCCAAGTAGCTGCCTCAGCAGGCTGACCTCTCCACTGAACAGGAACCCGAAGGATAACTCTTCGATCTCTACTGACGAACATGCCGAGCTAATATGGCTACCGGCTCCTCCTCATAAGTCAAATCCTTGTCCAACTGGACACCACTGAGGTCAAGTACATGAGATGGATCCGCAATATACCTCCGAAGATACGTGAAACACAGGATGCACGGCTGATAGACTAGGTGGCAAGGCAAGTCTCTAGGCCACCTCTCCTACCTTATCCAGGATCTCAAATGGACCAATGTACCTAGGGCTCAACTTGCCCTTCTTTCTGAACCTCATCACGCCCTTCATGGGCGATGCTCGAAGAAATACTCGGTCACCAACCATGAATGCCAAATCACGAACTCTACGGTCTGCATAACTCTTCTTCCTGGATTGAGCTGTACGAAGTCTATCCTGAATGATCTTCACCTTGTCCCAGGCATCCTGGACTAACTCTGAACCCAACAATCTAGCCTCTCCCGGCTCGAACCACCCAACCGGTGATCGACACCGCCTACCATACAACGCCTCATACGGAGCCATCCGAATGCTCGACTGATAGCTGTTATTATAGGCAAATTTAGCTAAAGGCAAGAACTGGTGCCATGAACCTCCAAAATCAATGACACATGCTCGCAACATATCCTCCAAAATCTGAATAGTATGCTCGGACTGTCCGTCCGTCTGAGGATGAAATGATGTGCTCAAATCAACCCGTGTGCCCAACTCACGCTGAAATACTCTCCAAAAATAGGAGGTAAACTTAATACCTCGATCAGAAATAATGGACACAGGCACACCATGCAGGCGAACAACCTCCCTGATGTAGATCTTTACCAACTTCTCCAAAGAATACGAAACTGATATAGGAATGAAGTGTGCTGACTTGGTCAGCCTATCCATAATAACCCACACCGCATCAAACATCCGTGGGAGTCCAACTACAAAATCTATGGTGATACGCTCCCACTTCCACTCGGGAAGCTCAATCTGCTTCATCAAACCACCGGGTCTCTGGTACTCCTACTTAACCTGCTGACAGTTCAAGCACCTAGCTAAGTATGCTACAATATCCTTCTTCATCCTCCGCCACCAATAATTTTTCCACAAGTCCTGGTACATCTTTGCGGCGCCCCGTATGAATGGAATATCGGGAACTATGGGCATCCTGCAATATCAACTTCCGAATGCCATCAACATCAGGTACACAAATACGGCCCTGCATCCTCAAGACTCCCTCATCATCAACGGTGACCTGCTTGGCACCTCCGTGCCGTACCGTGTCTCTAAGAACACATAAATGGCAATCATCATACTGCCTGTCCTGAATACGAGCATACAATGAAGAACGGGCCACAGTATGGGCCAAAACAATGTCAGTCTCAAAAACCTCCAATCTCACGAATCGGTTGGCCAAGGAATGGACATCCAAAGCGAGCGGTCGCTGTCCAACTGGTATATAAGCAAGACTACCCATACTGGCTGACTTCCGGCTCAAAGCATCGGCCACCACATTGGCCTTCCCCGGATGATCTAAGATAGTAATGTCATAATCCTTCAACAGCTCTAACCATCTCCTCTGCCTCATGTCGAACTCTTTCTGCTTGAACAGATACTGCAAACTCTTATGATCCGTGAACACCTCACATGGCACCCCATACAGATAATGCCTCCAAATCTTCAACACATGAACAATAGCTGCTAACTTTAAATCATGAACTGGATAGTTCTTCTTATAAACCTTTAACTGATGAGAAGCATAGGCTATAACATTGTCGCTCTCCATCAACACTGCACCAAGTCCCACCCGTGAAGCATCACAATACACGGTATATGGCCCTGAACCTGTAGGCAAGACTAACACCGGTGCCGTGGTCAAGGCTGTCTTGAGCTTCTGAAAGCTCGCCTCACACTCATCTGACCACCTGAACTGGGCACCCTTCTGGGTCAACCTAGTCATCGGGGATGTAATATATAAAAATCCCTCCACAAACCGGTGATAATAGCCTACTAAGCCCAAGAAACTCCGAATCTCTGTAGCTGAAGTGGGCCTAGGCCAATCTCTGACTGCTGAAATCTTCTTGGGATCCACCTAAACACCCTCAGATGATACCACATGGCCTACAAATGCAACCGAACTCAATCAGAACTCACACTTGGAAAATTTGGCATACAACTGACTATCCTTCGGAGTCTGGAGGACGACTCGAAGGTGCTGCTCATGCTCCTCTCGGCTACGGGAGTAAATCAAAATATCATCAATGAAAAAAATCACGAATGCGTCTAAATAGGGCCTGAATACTTGGTTCATCAACTCCATAAAAGCATCGGGGGCATTTGTCAACCCAAATGACATCACCAAGAACTCATAATGCCCATACCGAGTGCGAAAAGTTGTCTTAGGGACATCAGACGCCCTAATCCTCAGCTGATGGTAACCAGATCTCAAGTCGATCTTGGAAAACACTGTGGCACCCTGAAGCTGGTCAAATAAATAATCAATCCTCGAAAAAGGATACTTATTCTTAACAATAACCTTGTTCAATTTCCGGTATTCAATACACATCCTCATTGAGCCATCTTTCTTCTTAACAAACAACACTGGGGCACCCCAAGGAGAAACACTAGGCCTGATGAAGTCTTTATCCAACAAATCCTGCAACTGATCCTTCAACTCTGGCAGGGCCATACGATATGGTGGAGTAGAAATGGGATGAGTGCTCGGAGCAAACTCAATACAAAAGTCAATATCCCTGTCGGGTGGCATACCCGGCAGGTCAGCAGGGAATACCTCTGGAAACTCACTAACCACGGGCACAGACTTTATAGAAGGAACCCCATCACTACATCAGAGGTCTCAGCCTCAGGCCTGGCAGGAATAGCATAGCATCGGGGCTGAGCCCCTCCAATTTGAACATCTCTGGGTTGACCTACTGTGGCCTGACCCCTACCTCTGTGGCATGTCCTCCACCTCTAACTGTCTGGCCTCCACTTATGGCACCTCGACCTCCACCCCTAGCTGGCTGAGGGGGTGGGGGTGCACCTGGTGCGGGAATCATATCTCGGGAACCCTGATACTAAGAACCACTAGAAGCTTGGGGGGAAAACCTAGAAATGTGCCCCATACCACCTCAAGTGTAGCAAAATTTATGATGCTGAGAATGCTGACCCTGAAACTGTCCCTGTCAACCAGAATAACCACCCTGGAAGCTCTAAAGCGGCGGTGCACTGATAGGAGCTGATGGTGCACTACGGGATACCTGAAGTGCTTACTGGAATGGCCTAGGAGGATGACCTCTGCCAAAAAAATCTCTGCCTCCAGATGAGGAACCACTGAATCGACCGGAATGGCGAGGTCTCTTGTTAGACCCCTGACCACTGCCCTGTGATAAGACCATCTCAATACGTATGGCCACATTAGCCGCCTCCTGGAATGAAATATCAGTACCTGTCTCTCTGGCCATCTGGAGTCTAATAGGCTGAGCTAGATCCTCAATAAAATTCCTCACCCTCTCACGATCAGTGGGGAGTATCATGATAGCATGTCGGGCCAAAGTAATAAACCTGGTCTCATACTGTGTAACAGTCATAGATCTCTGATGGAGGCGCTCAATCTGCCTCTGAAGATCCTCCCTGTTGACCCAAGTCACTGCATAGTTTTGAAGATTGACAAATGTATGACCAGTTAAACCAGAACCATAAGAGCACACATACTTGACCTAACGCGTTGGCACATGAACCGTATATGCATAGGAGATGAATGAGATTGTGAAGTATCAATGAACAAAGAAAGTGTCTCCTAATGCAAAAAGGTTGCAAATTGATAAGAGAATATAAGTTGAATTCAGCAAGGACAATAACGAAGGAAGGAAGTTGAGTCTAATACGAACTCTTTCTCCCAGGAAGAGTTGTACCAGAACTGAACGACAAACTCAACAACTGACTCTTTAAATAATTGAAGTATTCTTGCTTGAATTACCAACGCACAAGTGCAGAAGTGAATCAAGATCTGAAAGCAAAATTACCAGAGATTTTGCAAGCAGAATTACTGTGCGATACAAAGGCTACAGACCAGCTAGAAGAACCAGTTCCGTCTGTTTGTCATTGAGTCTAGTTGGTTGTAGTAGGCGATTTGATATTGTATCTTTTCAGCTTCATAGAAGCAATTGTAATAGGTACACATTGTTCAAGTTAGAGTTAACTTGAAGCCTGTAGAAATTAGCTAGAGGCTAGTTACTACGAAGGGATTAGAGTTAGTCCTAGGATTACAAAGAGTTTATTTTGTAAGTCCGTTTGGCTCATAGTTGTAGTGAAGGTTTGAGCAAATCCTACTGAGGAGTAGGTCGTGGTTTTTTCACCTTTTGAGCCAGGTGTTTTCCACGTAAAAATATCTATGTTTTTACTTTAATGCTTTTATTATTCCGCAGCAGTAGAAGTTGGAACACCAAGAAGAACCAGGTTCTTCTAGAGAGACAGCACTCGAAAAATTGGATACCACACAAATTAACCTATCTTCTTGTGTGGTATTGACGTCTAAAACATCAATTGGTATCAGAGCAGGTTATCCTTGATAAGGTTAACACCTTGGAAAAGATCAAAATGAGTGCACCACCTGGAAACCAGGAGGATCAATCAACTGCAAGGCCACCACTCTTCAATGGCCAGTATTACTCTTGGTGGAAGACGAAGATGAAGGACCACCTGGTTGGAGAAGACTATGAACTCTGGGACATAGTCACTGATGGTCCTCTAGCTATCATGATGAAGACTGCTGAAGGTGTAGATGTACCAAAGACTAGAACTGACTGCACTACAGAGGATATGAAGAAATGGGGAAAAAACGCAAAGGCCAAGAAGTGGCTAGTGTGTGGACTAGGTCCAGACGAGTATAGCAGAATTCAAAGTTGCACCACTGCCAAAGAAATATGGGATACCTTGCAAGTACCCCATGAAGGAACACCTCAGGTAAAAAGATCAAGAGGTACTCTTCTATACTCACAGTATGAAAATTTCACTATGAAAGAAGGAGAGACAATCCAAGAGATGTACACAAGGTTCACAACTTTGACAAATGAACTTATGTCTCTTGGTAGAGTCATTCTTGAAGAGGACATGGTAGAGAAGATCCTGACAAGGGTCTTACCAATCTCCTGGGAAAGCAAAATCACTGCTATCAAGGAATCCAAAAATATGGCAACTCTCAGATTGGATGAACTATTTGGAAACCTTACTGCCTATGAGCTTAGAAGGTAGATAATGAAAATGGATGGTCCAAAGAAGGAGAGGAGTTTAGCACTGAGAATCACTGAGGGAGCATATCTTGAGGAAGATGAGATGGCCATGATTACCAAGGAATTCAGAAACTTTCTAATAAGGAAGAAAGGCATCTCTAGAGGAGGAAATTACAACAAAGCAAATCTCAGAAAAGGAAAACAACGAGAGGATGCTACAAGTGTGGAAAGACTGACCATATTATCAATAACTGTCATCAGTGGGAAGTGGAATGGAAAAAGGAGAGATATGATAGAAGGAACAGGAAGAAGGAACAAGTCCAACCCAAGAAAACCACAACAAAAGCTATGGTTGCTGCTTGGGGGGAAAGTTCAGATGAGGAATCAAAAGATGGGGAGACTAAAGATCAGGCGCTCATGGCAATTGGAGAATCTGATGAGGAATCACATGAAGAACCAGAGGTAAGTATCTCCCATCTTAAAAACAAAGTAAAGTTCCTATCTAAGGAAAAACTCTCTGAGTTGCTACTTGATTTCATAGATGATTCTGAGGAAACAACCAAAGAGAAGGATCAACTCTCTAAAGAATGTGCAATTCTAAAAGCAAAGTGCATGAACCTGGAAATCAGAGTCAGTGAATCTGAAAAGAAAAACACTGTCTTGTTGAACCAGTTTCATCCACTTGAGACTGAGATTATAGAACTGAAATCTAAGAACTTAAAACTGAGATTAGGATCCAGTAAAAAGGTTGTTGATCACTCTCATGTCATGTTAGAGGAAAATTTGGGAAAACTAAAAGATAAAATGTATGCCAAGGATGAACAGATAAGATCATTTAAAGAAGAGCTTGGCAAAGTCAAACATGAACTAGATAGAACTTGTAAATGGAATAAATCCTCTGATGCCTTGACATGGCTTCAAGAGAATCATAGTAGCAACCGGAGAGGGCTTGGTTTTGGGAAACAATTGCCTAAGTGGGATACCAAAAGTAAGTATCTCACTCTCCCTGAAAATAAAATCTGCACCCACTGTGGTAAGACTGGCCATTACAAATATGAGTGTAATGCAAAAGAGCAGGCCAGTCGAAAAAATGAGAGGTTTGTCAAAAAGAAAAACTGGCTACCAAATTGGGCCCGAAAAAATTTGATTCATCCATTCTCTCATAGAAAAGGACCCAAACTAGTTTGGGTGCTTAAAACTAACCCCTGATTTCCTTTTGTAGGTACGAGTGAAAGGAAGCAGTCAAATATGGTACATGAATGGTGGCTGCTCAAAACACATGACTGGCAACAAGGACTATTTCCTTTCACTTGAGGACCTCAAAGGAGGAAATTTCTCCTTTGGAAATGGAAAGAAAGGTGAAATCACTGGAGTTGGTAATGAACAAGATGATAAAGAAATTGGGCTGGTCAGAAACTCAGTCCAAACTAAAGCAACACTGGAGGAAGAAAAGGTGATGGAACAGGTTCATCCATCCCGGGTAACATGACAGGGGGAATAGAAAAAAATAATTCCCAAACTTCGTTGGAACGTGTACCTGAACCCGTTCCACAACAACAAAGCAATGAAGGAACGTCAAGGATTAACTAGTTGGTTGTGAAACCATGCAGATATCTTTACAAAATCATTGAGTAGAGAGAATTTTGAAAGGAACAAGTTACTATTAGGGATGATTAAGATCACTTAATTGAACCAGTTCAGAATGTAAATACATTCAAAAAATTGAAAACAAAGAAAAAAAATTTGGCTAGAAAAGTCTGAAACGGGTGTAAATAATCAGATTAACAATTTCTCAGTCTCATACTGTAAAAAGTATACTCTTATGCCATTTTTTGATATGACTCACTGATCACAAATGAAATTTTTTCTATCTTTGCAAATTGAGGCTTGATCAAGAGGATTCTGAAATGATGAACCTGGTTCATCGTGCTGGTTCATCTGAAAGGCGAGGTATGTGTTCTACACTCTGCACACTTTGAAATACTAATAATTAAATCATGAGCAGAACTCTGCCCAAACTCAAAATCTTTTCAAAGTATATCCATTTGACTTTGAACCAGTTCTGTTTCAACAAGAATCCTCACCAAATTGAAATACCTAGATTCTAGGGAAGCCGTAACCGTCAATTCAAAACTAAAAGTTCATTCAAGATATCCCCTCCCTTATAAAAACTTTCCCAAATTTTCGATGACTCGGGTAACATCTGTCCCAAGTCCTTCTTCTGAAGTCATCTCTGATGTTGCTGAAAACTTAGAAAATAGGTTCGTATTGGTTGGGTCTGTGGTATATGTGGAAATGCCTGAGACAAGAAGGAGATGAGGTAAAAATAAAATAGAAAAGAAAAGGAGAGTGATGGAGTAAGGAGTAATGAGAAGGGGAAAAGAGAAGGAAGTGGTTGATTCTTCACTCACATCTGAATCTGTTAGAATGGCAATTTGTGGAGCTGATCCAGAGAAGGAGGAAGAAAGTAGCAAGAACGCAAGGGGAAGTGAATCAGGGAAAACCGCTGAAGGGTTAGTAAATTTAGGAAAGCACACAGATGAACCTGGTTCATCTACTAAGGAAACCCTGGCAGATCTGCTGAAAATGTTAGGCGATAATTACAATCCAAAGAAGAAAAGAACTCCTAAAGCTCAAACGTTTGGAACAACAAGAGAAAGTAAGAAAAGAAAAGCTGCTCCTTCTGAGACTTCTAATATTTCTCTTCCAAGAGGAAGAACTACAAGGAGCAAGGTAAAGCAAAGTGAGGACGAGTTGAAGAGAGCTTTAGAGGAGAGTAAGAAGAAAAGAGTGAAGAAAAGGGAAAGAAAAGGTTATTGAGCCTATTGAGGCTGTTGAAGTGGATGAGATGGACATGGTCCATCAAAGTGAAAAAGTGGTAGAGGTAGAGGTTCAGACCCCTAAGATCAAGAAAGCCAAGACTTCCTCAAAGAAGTCTTCATCTGTTTCTAAGTCTGTTGAACCATCCATCTTGGCTAAATGAACCAGGTCTTCAGTTTTTCCAAGCCTTAATTTCCTAGNCATTTTTTTTGCAACTTTTCGATGATGCCAAAAGAGGGAAGATAGGTTGTTTGCTCTGAACATGTGATATTTATAACCTAATGAACCTGGTTCTTTGTGATAAATGCTTAATACTCTAATATGTGTCACTGTTGGACTAAGATGTATACAGGGAGAAGCACAGAGTTTGTCATGATCAAAAAGGGGAAATTTTTTTACCCAAGTCACTGCATAGTTTTGAAGATTGACAAATGTCTGAACAGTTGAACCAGGTCCATCAGAGCACACATACTTGACCTGACGCGTTGGCACATGAACCGTATATGCATAGGAGATGAATGCGATTATGAAGTATCAATGAACAAAGAAAGTGTCTCCTAATGCGAAAAGGTTGCAAATTGATAAGAGAATAGAAGTTGAATTCAGCAAGGACAGTAACGAAGGAAGGAAGTTGAGTTTAATACGAACTCGTTCTCCCAGGTAGAGTTGTACCAGAACTGAACGACAAACTCAACAACTGACTCTATAAATAATTGAAGTATTCTTGCTTGAATTAAGAACGCACAAGTGCAGAAGTGAATCAAGATCTGAAAGCAAAATTCCCAGATATTTTGCAAGCAGAATTATTGTGCGATACAAAGGCTACAGACCAGCTAGAAGAACCAGTTCCATCTGTTTGTCATTGAGTCTAGTTGGTTGTAGTAGGCGATTTAATATTGTATCTTTTAGCTTTCATAGAAGTAATTGTAATAGGTACACATTGTTCAATTTAATGTTAACTTGAAGCTTGTAGAAATTAGCTAGAGGCTAGTTACTACGAAGGGATTAGAGTTAGTCCGTTTGGCTCATAGTTTTAGTGAAGAGTTTGAGAAAATCCTACTGAGGAGTAGGTCGTGGTTTTTTCATCTTCTGAGCCAGGTGTTTTTCACGTAAAAATCTATGTGTTTTACTTTACTGCTTTTATTATTCCGCAACAGTAGAAGTTGGAACACCAAGAAGAACCAGGTTCTTCTAGAGAGACAGCACTCGAAAAATTGGATACCACACAAATTAACCTATCTTCTTGTGTGCTATTGACGTCTAAAACATCACTCCCTCTGAGTAACTGGTAGAAACTTCTCCAAGAATAACTCGGAGAACTGAGCCCAAGTCAAAGGCGAAGACCCAGCTGGTCTGGTCAAACAGTAGTCCCTCCACCAAGTCTTGGCGGTACCAGAAAGAGGGAATGTAGAAAAATCAACTGCATTGGAGTCCACGATGCCCATGTTCTGAAGAACCTCATAGCAACTGTCTAAGAAATCCTGGGGATCCTCTGATGGTGCACCAGTAAATGTAGTAGAAAATAGCTTGGTGAACCGATCCAATATCCATAAAGCATCGGCAGACATGGCTGCCCCCTCATCTACATGTGCCAAAAAAGCCGGCTTGGGAACTTCAGCACAAAATACAAAACTTCAGCTCTAGAGCTGAAGTTCCCCAGTGTAACTGGGGGAACTTCAGCCCGTATGCTGAAGTTTTGTCTTTATAACTGGGGAACTTCAACATGAAGTTCCCCATTTACAAAGACAAAAACTTCAGCTCTAGAGCTGAAGTTCCCCAAGTTTCCCATTTACAAAGACAAAAACTTCAGCTCTAGAGCTGAAATTCCCCATTTACTAGAGCTGAAGAGCTGAAGTTCACAAGCTACTTCAGGCCCGTCTACTAGAATGCTGAAGTTTTGCGTGATTGTCTTTGCTACTTCAGCCCCGCATGTTGAAGTTATGCGCAAAAGCGGGTGCGGATACAATTTTTTTTACAAAGCGAGTATAAATTAAAACGTGGCACAAAATATGAGTACGGATGTAAAAGCCCCGGGAAAAAGCAACCAGAAAGCAGACCCTATCTCTTTTGAGTACGATTGATAATTTTAATAGCAGTATTAAACAAAGCAAGCTGTACAAGATCTTTGGTTATTAATTTAATCCCTTTAGTTCAAATTTTCATTTTGAGCTATATAAAACGGAAGTGAGCAAGAACGGATACAACTTTACGTTATTGGATTCATCTTAATTTAATTAATACGTTTGATGTGAAACACAAATTTATATATGAAAATTCATCAAAATTATAATAAATTCTATGCTCATAATATTAAAAATTTCAAAGTTAAAACCTTAAAGAATGGTTCAAATTTTGAATTCGGTATCTCGACAACGAGCCATCGTTTGGACTCCCTTAGTCCCTCGCTACCAACTCCGGCTTTACTGTTATATCCTCACGATTATTGCATTTTTTTTTGCTAAAATATGCTAGCACAATTCGCGTGGTTTTCGTTTCCCAATTTATCCTCAAATAAGTTATTCATCCCCTTTCATTTTATATGGTTTTATTTGTTTAAGTATTAAATTTAAAGAAAAAAGACCGGCTCATACTCGATCCGATTTAAATTATGTGAATTTAATCAACTTATTTCGTTTTTAGTTTGTTTGGAAAAAAATGAACTCTCTCTAGAGTTGTAAAGAAAACTTAAACTTTCTTTGCCACACAAAATGCTATGGCATATTTAACGAAGATCACGACTAATCTAGATTTGTGCCGCATAAGGTTCATTAAAGGAGAAGTGCTCGCGCAGAAAATATGCGTTCTTAGGGCTCGAAGCGTGGTCTTTAGTCAGGGTGGAAGAATTTTATCATCCTACCACAATATTTGGTGGTTCCTTATAATCATATAAATGTTGTAGCATGTTTAATACCACTAGTATCAAAAGATCTATATTTTTTTCTTAAATTTCGTGACTAGTCAAATAGTTTCACACAAATTAAAATAAATAGAGTACCAAATATACCCTTAGAACTTGTATCTTATATATACCATGACATTTTTATGATTATAAACACATGTAAACAGTGGCGCATGTAGCATAGTATCAATGGGTTCGATTGAACCCATGACTTTTAACGCGGAGTAAATTTTTATATGTAAAATTCACTAAAATTAACAAAAATAGTAAATATGAACTCATAACTTTAAAAATATAATGGGTTCAATGCTAAAAACTTTAAAAGTTGAACCTATAGAATTTAAATCCTGGATCCGCCTCTGCATGTGAACATTATTGATAAGAAGAAATTTTCAAAATTAAATAGTTTTCAAATATATAAGGTCAGAACTCTCTATAACAACATACTCATATAACAATACTTCACTATAAAAATCAAGTTTTTTTAATAACCAATTTTCATATTATATTATATTATCATTCAAAAATATTCGGAACATGAAATCTACAGTAAGTAGTACATGGTATCCGGAGACACCTTATTTCGAAGTGGGTAATTTAGTTTCAACCCTTAAAAGTAGTACATGGGATTCGGCATTTTGAAAGTGCGCAACAAGAAATCTACAATAATATCACCCCATCCTCCTAAGTTGCCAACAAGTCTGTATCCAGCTTTCACCAATTCTGCCCTTTTCTGAGTTTTCCAGTTACCTCTATGTTCTGTATATAATTCTGAATCATTTTTTCCCCTACATGCAGCCACAACATTAATTAATTAATAATATACCATATCCATATGCCTATTTAAAATCAAGATGAATTAATTCTTACTTGCAAATGAACTTGAACCAAGAATGGTAGCCAGCTTTCTTTAGGTTTGCAATTCTCAGTTGTCTGAACTCTTCCTTTGTGTCCGTAATAAAGATTGGTTTAATACCCAAATCCAACAATGTTTTATACAGTAAGAGAGCACCTGGCACTGTTGGTGATTTTCCTTCTTTAATCCATGACTCAAACTTCTTCCCAACATTGGATTTTTTTGGTCTGACCACAATTAATGTATATATACACACTTTATTAGTCAAGCGCTACGTGCAATATAATTTTTCAGTTAAGGGGATTCAATTGAACTGCTTACCCAAAGCCGACTTCAGGACGAGTATAATAAGGAACATTAGAGAGCGTGGTTTCATCTATATTTGGAAATGTTAAGGGACTGGGAGTACTCGATAGCAGCAATGGCTAGTCATGTACTCGCTCACGTAGCTTTTGCATTGAGCGGGTACTGTTTTCCAGTCACGGATATTGTTGGTTTCAACTGCTATACGCCAGCTCAAACAATTGATTTTAGAAACAGGCGCCGGCGCTGGAGCAGCTGCTGCTGCTCCAACAGCTATAAAGAGGAGGAAGAGATTGACCTTCATGTTATTGATATGTGTTTATGTCACTCTATTTCTTAGTAGGTGAGTATGTGTTTTGGTCCTTTATATAGAGTTTGAACTGACCGCTTACCATCTTATGATAAGTCAGTGAATTACTTGCATTTTTTCCTCGTGCCATCTTTCTGTATTTTTTTACTGTTTTAATATTCCTAATAACTAGTACTCCCTCCGTTTCAATAGTTTGATTAGGCATCGAGTTTTAAGAAGAAAAAAAAAAGAATACTTTTTAAATTTATGGTCTTAAAAATTTAAGGGGTAAAAGTTTTGTGGGGGCATGATATTTGTGTGACTATAAAAGCTCCTCATTAAAGGTAAAATGAAGAGTTTAAAGTTAAATTATTTTCAAATTTAAAAATATATTATTTATTTTGGAACAAACAAAAAAGAAAAATATCCCAACTAATTTGAAACGGATGGAGTAGTAAATTATTGAAGGTGTTTGACATGCTTACTTCCTTAAAATTATTTCTATTTATTATGGTCGTACGGAGAAATAAATCATTGTTGTTGGTCCTGAGTCCTGACAAAAGATACCAAAGGTAAAACGTAACCCTATCTTACAATTTTTGTTTGGTATCACTCTAAAAATGCAGCAAGCGGGTGTGGGGAGAACTTGAATCGTTGGACCACCACAAAGACGGATCTGATAAGGAAACAAAAGTAAATAAGGAATATTCTAGATTTGTATATTTCCTATGTTATTTAGGAGTAGGTTACAATTAATTAATTGTATGGGTTTAAGAAAACTTAGCCAATTAGGTTTAGGTTTCCTAGCCCATTAGGTTTAGGTTTCCCAATTAGTTTAGGTTTTGTCTTATTTCTTTGCCTATAAATACTTGTGGAATCAATGAGAAGGGATGAGAGATTTCACCCAAAACTTGTCTTGTCTTGTTCTTCATTATTTCTTAGCATTCTATCATGGTATCAGAGCCAAATCTCGATCCATCGAGTTAGGAGCTTGGAGAATTTTGTGAGACTCTCCATTGTTGAAAAGTGAATTAACCAAAGTATTTGGTGTTGCCAGTTAAGCGATTTTACAAAAGATGATGACTACGTGTGAAATCGATTATCTTGGTAACTGCGGTCTTGTGAAGAATAAAAGTGTTGATAAAATAAAAGAAAATACTGGATCGTTTGAGAACAAATATTGCTCAAAAATCAGATCACAATGTGTTATTAAAGGAGAAAGTAAACGTGACCGGTTGCACGGTAAGATGACGAGAATCCCGTGGATAATTGACACGGGTGCATCGAACCATATGACTGGAGAATTGAATAAGTTTGAAAGTGTGCGGAATATGCCGCAAATACCGGTAGGTCTACCAAACGGAAGCAGCTCAACGGCTACCAAAGAGGGGTCACTAAGGCTTGACGAAAATTTGATATTGCGGAATGTACTTTATGTGCCCGAATTGACATGTAATCTAATCTCTGTTTCTCAACTAACCAAGGACTTTGATTGTGATGTGACTTTTACAAGTGAATCATGTGTTGTGCAAGAACGGTCATCGGGAAGAATAATTGGAGCAGGTGAACCGAAGGATGGACTTTATTATTTTCGGTCCTTCTCGAATGTAAAGGCTTTGAAGGTGGATGCTGATAATTCACTAGAGTTGTGGCATAAACGAATGGGTCACCCTTCGATGCAAATAACGAAGCTAATCCCAGGTATAGTGGTTGAGAAGAAAAAGAACTATGATGCAAGTTGTGACATATGTCACCGGGCAAAGCAGACGAGAGACCATTTTCCTCTGAGCGAACATAGGGCATCCGAAATTTTTGAATTGATCCACTGTGATTTGTGGGGTCCATATAGAACTCCTTCCTTGTGTGGAAACTCATATTTTCTTACAATTGTTGATGATCACTCACGAGGAGTATGGGTATATTTGTTGGCGGATAAAAAGCAGGTCGGCCAAATTGTGAAGAATTTCTTTGCCTTGGTTGAACGACAATTTAGTAAACAAGTGAAGATTGTTCGAAGTGACAATGGAACAGAATTCACATGTTTGAGGCCGTATTTTCTTGAACGAGGGGTGATATTTCAAACCTCGTGTACAGGTACACCGCAACAAAATGGTAGAGTTGAAAGGAAACATAGACATATTCTAAATGTTGCCCGAGCATTACGGTTTGAAGGACATCTCCCAATTGAATTTTGGGGCGAATGTGTTTTGACAGCATGTCATTTGATTAATCGTACTCCTACTCCGACATTAAAGGGAAAGACTCCATATGATATTTTATTCGGTATATCACCGGGTTATGGTCACTTAAAAGTGTTTGGATCATTATGTTATGCTCACAAGCAAGGAAGGTCAGGTGATAAATTTGAAAGTCGGAGTCGAAGATGTGTGTTCGTGGGATATCCATACGGGAAGAAAGCTTGGAAATTATATGATTTGGATACAAAAGAATTCTTAATATCAAGGGATGTTATCTTCTACGAAGATAAATTCCCATTTGCACCAGCGACCGACGAAAAGAAGACTTCNGGATCTAAAATTTATAATAATATATTTGCATTTTAAAAAAGGGAAAAAAAGAAACTATTTTGTGGGTATGATTTCTCTTTTGTTAAGCAAATAACTCATCATTCAATTAAGTGCATCATTCTTCTTTTTTAGAGTATTCGTTTCAATTTTGATGATGTAGTTTGACTTGACACTTAAAGGAAAAGGAGAAAACTTTTGAAATATGTGGTCCTAAAAGTTTAAGGGGCAAAAACTTTGTGAGGCCATGACATTTTTATTAAAGGTAAAATGAGTAAAATGAAAAGTTTAAAGTTAAATTGTTCTCAAATATAAAAATGTGTCATTTTTTTGGAATGACACATGGAGTATGTCATATGGAGGTATTAGATCGATTTTAGTAAATATATAATAAAATACCTAATTTAATAGAAAATTAAGCGTTGACGTGTAGCATAATTTAGGGCCAAATCTGTCCTTGAACCAGCGCCTGTAATTCCAAGTTGATTCACGTTTTCTTCTTCTTCATTTACCTTTTTTTAATATGGAGGACAGCCCCTGCCCCTCGACAACGCCCTATTTTGGCTTGGTCCTTTATACATAGTAGTCACTCCCTCTTTTTCTTTCTTTTTATCTTCAATCATTGCATATTTAAATACACGGAGAAAGGCCAAAATTATTCCCGTACTATGTTAAACAGTTTACATCTATCATTCGTTGTATTTTCGCTCAAATTTAACTCACCGGTAACTGATGATGTTGTACTATAATTTTATATATTTTGATGTTATTTATCTTATTTGTTTGTTGTTTGGATGCTAATTTATGTGATACTTAAGTTTAATAAAACTTATTTAACGTGTAGGAGTGCTTGAACATGAATTGAAGAAAAATTACACGACATGATACCTCAGAGCTACAAAATGGAGCAATAAAAGAAGATTGTACAAGGCAATAAAAAGTAATAGCCATAGACAGTGCAAGGCCCTGTCTAGGGCACTTTTATTGGCACCCATGATAGTGCTTCGTGCAGAAAAATTGGCGCCCCCGACAGTTCCTCGTACAGAAATATTGGTTTCTCTGATAGTGCCTCGCGTCGGTGCTGCTATCCGATCTAATTTTATTTTCTCACTATTTTTGGACATGTAGACTTCGGCCCCAACCCAATAAATACCTCGAAGTTAGTTTTTGAAGGGTTAGACATCATTAGAGAGGCAAGAGACTACGAAACACTTTAGAAGCACGAATCGCTCGAGTTTCTCTCTTTGCTTTTCTTTAATTTGTAGTTCAACGCTTTTAGATATTACTATAATTATTTACACAGTTATGAGTAGCTAAACCCGTCATCTAGGATTCATGGAACCAATTGTTGGATGCTTGATTGCATTTTGATATAATTGAGTCGTTTTTACGCTTTAATTGTTCCTATGTATTTCTTGTGGTTAATTGATGGACCCTTGATTAATCGTGTCTAGTTATCTTGTGTTGCTTGAGAGAGAACACTTGATTAGATTGTTGTTGAACAATGCCACTTTTGAGTAAGTTAAGAGATTAATTACTTGAATTTAAAAGTGGGTTAGAGATAACGAAGTTTTGGTGCGATATTATGAGTTATATGAATTGTCAGCTAGAGTAGTTCGAGAGAATACTTTTAGTAAATTATCGTAGTTGATCGAGAGATAATTACGTTAAACAAGAACTCATCATCTTTAGAGTGTTGCGGCGAGATTATAGCTAACGTGTCAAGAATTAATCTGGCAATTGGGAAAATCATAAACCCTAAATATTTTTATCCTTGATTTAGCCTCATTCTTGCTAGTTGATCATTTTTATTGTAGTTTCTTCTTAGTTAAGTAATTTTTGTTAATTTGCAAATCAAATCTTGAACTCTGAAAGTTGTCTGAGCTTATCTTTAGTGATACTGAAAAATTATAACAAATAAGTTAGTTCTCTGTGGGATTCGGTTCCGGACTCCAAAACCTAATTATTTTTGCAGCGACCGTTTAGTTTCTTTTTATAAGGTATAATTGAGCTTGTTCATTAACATAGTAAACAATTGCGTCCCTAGCCTTAACGGCAGAGCATTGGGACCCCTAAATTAAAAGTGCCACGTAATTAACCTCACCACCCCAGTACCTCTTTTCCCATTCGATTTTTTCTTCAACCAGCAACTTCACCACCCATAAGGCTCAATTTTTTCACCACAAAAAAGAGCTTCAAAACCAGAATTTATTCAATAATTTTTTGCCTCAACAGTATATTCAAGTAACTTAGAATGAACTTCAACACTTGCTGTGGAACATGACAGACCCATTGGATATTCTTCAAGCTTTTCCAGACCTTTTAATTGTGATTTTAGCCGGCCTTTGGCCATAAATTCTTAAATTTATTTTGAAAAATTTAATTTGAGTGAAATTTGATTTAAAGATGAAAATGTGTTTGGACATCAGTTTTCAAAACATATTTCCCAAATTTATTTGAAAAACATGAAACATGACTTATACCCACAAATTCTAAAAACTATAACAAATATCTAACAGTATCATTATCAATAACATTCATTATATTATCGCAAATTATAGTTCTGAACATAAATAAATTTGATACAAAATTATCATTTTTATAATGAACTATATGATACACTATCAGATGACCGAGAAAACGAAGCAACATTGTTACAAAATAATAAATGACGAGCTCTTTTATAAAATATAAAAGTTTGGAACAATATTTAAAAAATGTAATAGTGATATTTTGGCCCAAAACCTGCTATTGAGCTGGTTTTAGAATTTGAAATTTTGCCAAAATTTATGGCCAAACATATGTTTGACAAATAAAACCCAAATTTATTTTGGCAAAATCTATAGCCAAACGGGTCATTAGTCTCCTTTCAAATACATCTCCCAAATTGGTAAGTAAATCTAAACTAAAGCACAACAAATGATTTTTACAAACGATTCTAACAATGGTTTACCTCCAAATTTCATTTCTTAGATTTCAAAATTTGAGATCCAAAATTCTTCCGCAAATTCATCAGCAATATAAAGATCCGGCCTTTTCGAATTTCAACAAACACATGATGAGAACGAAAATGAAAATGAAGAAGAAGGTGAATTAAAGAGTTTGGATAAAGCGTACAGTCGCTGATGACCTCCAGCGAAGATGCCGATGAAGGTGAAGAATTCAGCAAGCTTCAAATCGCAACAAACCCAGCTAACAATTTCGCTCAAACTTCAATGAATCTCAATACTTTTATGTTCTCAAGCTTTCTTTACAAATTCTTCAATGGTGCCGTCACAGTAATCAAGCAATATATGAAGAGAAAAAATATTTTATATGACATAAAGTGGGTGTTGAGTAAAGGTAAGGTAGTGATACTTTGGTGGCTTTTAATCTTATCGGCGATTGAGTTAGTTAATTTGAATTTCTTGCCGGAATTGAGGAAAAAGCAGGCAGGTGATGGTGGACGGTAAAGATGGGGTAAAAACCGAAACGAGAATATCTTTTTAATTTTTTTTGATTTTGTAAATCTATGCAATAAATAAGATATTGTAAAAAAATGGTGACATGGACTCCAGCTGACATTTTATTTGCTGAGGCTGGTGCCACAGTGTACATTTGTTAGGGTTAGGGGAAAATTTGTTTATTATGTTAACGGTGGGTTAAATTTGAACGAAAAATATAACAGAGGACCAATTTGAACTATTTATCACAGCATAGGGATATATTCACTCCTTTTCCCTTCAAATATACTACCAAGTACACCAATCAATTGAGCACGATTTTTACGGTTTTTTCTTTTTCATTTTTTGATAACTGAATTCCGTAACACCAATCCCATGGAACTGCTTGAGGTGTATGTAAGTTGGGGCAAATACTATGACTATAAAAAAGCGGAACTCTAAATGGAGGAAAATTTAGAGGATTGCTTATGGGTTTACGTGAATCCAGTAACTTATACCTAGACTTTATATATATATATTAGAAAATTTACTAATATTTATAAATATCTAACACTGAACTCAACGGGGGAGACTAACAATTATGGGAGAATTTAGCTTTCTCGCGTCATGAAACGCAACTAAGACCCTTTTTACTTTTTCCCTTTTTGTGTACAATAACTGAGGTCATTCTCTAGGATATGAAGAAGAGATAATAAGTGACTATTTCAGGGTTTTACTCTAACTGAGATACCAAACTTGTAACCATTTTACTTTCTTGGAAGTAGTAAGCTAGAACAAAATAAAACAAGATCCAATTATTTTTTAATTTTTATGTCCGCGTATGACGATTGATAATTTTAATAATATTAGATGCACCAAGCTGTTAAAGATCCTCGATTACCAGTTTTATCTGAGACGACAGAACTGGACCAGTAGACCACCCTCTTCACTTCACGTTTTCATTTTGGGCAACAAAGGAACTGGTCCTCCACAATTTGGAGTACCTCAGATACCTAATTTTATCCTCACGTTTATTGCATTTTATATTATTAGAAAATGATGACCATAATTTGCCTGATTACATTACTATCCTTAATCAAGTCCCGGGTTAGCCCATGAGTTAAAAGAGGTTGCCAAGATCATATAAAAAGATGAACAGGAGCACCAATATTGAACTACACAAGATTTTGGTCTGACTCTAATATCCTACTATTAAAAGATGAATCTTGAGTCTAAATCAACTCGAAAAACTAGATGAGATTCCTTAAGACAATATAAGGGGATTTGACAGCTACTCCAGCTGATATAGCCAAACTTGTAATGTTTTCGTTTATTTCCTTAAAGTAAGCTCGTAGCCTAAAACAAGATTTCTGACATTAAGCTCGAATGATTTCGATAAGATACAAAGGTGCAGCATTATTCCCAATTGAAGAAATTAGTGTTTCTTGTAGACAGATTGGCAGCAAAAGGTTAGAGTCAGGTTCACTTGAATTCCATTCCATTATGGGAACTTCAAATTATGAAAACAATTTGAAGGAAGTTAATCCATTTCCAATAAATCCACTATTAGTTTCGGTCGCTATAATATTACAAATAAATGCAGTAAGAGCAGCACTACAAACTAATACTAGTATCACTTATCTGGAATCTGGACAAGAATACAATTCAGGATCTGTTGTCAATCACCAGGCATCCAAAGTCCATGCAGTATATTCATGCGGAAGAATTTTCCTAGCACCCAAAGTATGAATACAGACATCAACAAAACATCGAAGACAGTTAAAATAGATGATTTCCAGAAACTGTGTTAGTTGCTAGAAATAAGCAGCTTTGCACTTGCCCCAGCATCTTACCATCTTCTATTCACTTTTCGCCCAAACATGGCAAGACCAGTGATCAGCTCAGTTAAATAGTTGATTTCCAGAAAGGGTCTCAGATGTACTAGAAATAAGCAGCTTCGCTCTTGGGCCAACTTCTAACTGTCTTCTATTCACTTTTCAACCAAACTCTGTCAACACAGATGGTTAGTACAATATCATGCTTCCACACTCCAATCTCTAAAGCAAGGCATCTATATATTTCATCTAAAGTGGCTACCACAGCCAAAGAGAATTTTGAACATTAAAATAACTGTAGAAGTAGTAAAAATGCACCAATATACAGTTGCCTCTCTGCCGAAAAGATCAGATTTGGAACTACTTCCACGTAAAAACGATACATGTCTTCTACAGCTTGATCAGTCTTCAAGGCAGCAGCTTAATTCATAATCATCAGAGTTCTCTTACTTCAATGCCAACTTGTCCTCGATATAAATTCAATTTAATGTCGCTTTAGCACCATGCTTTGGTCTAAGAGATGGCACAACTGAGCGGTAAAATCCTTAAAGCGTACAACCATGAGCAGCTTAATCTCATCCTTTTTCCTATCACCTTAATGGGCTAACCACCCAACCGGTGATTGGATGTTGTCTGCGAGCTCTAGTTGTTCTATGCGAACCACTTTGTAAACGTTCAAGGATGGTATATGTGATTGAATCAGCTGTCAAACCCTGTTCTTTCAATTTTGCATATAAACTAACAGCTTCTGAAGTTCTCCCACTTCTCTCCAGACAGTCAAGTAGGATATTGTATGTCACTATGTTAGGATAACAACCAGCTGCAAGCATTTCATCAAAGAGGCGATATGCCATCTCAACTTTTTCTGTCTTCCCAAAGCATTCAATGAGAGTACTATATGTTACAACATCAGGATTCAAGCCCTTTTCCTGCATCTCAATGAATTTCATGTGCGCTTCGTCAATGTCACCATTCTTCCCCAGACAATTTATTAAGGAGTTATAGGAGACAATATCAGGTTTACAATTGCTATTTTCAAGTTCTTCAAAAATCTTGAGAGCTTCCTCAACCTCTCCTGCTCTACCAAAGCTAGAGATCAAAATGTTATAAGTAAATATGTCTGGTGAAGGGCCATCCTGTTTCATCTTCTCATAGAGATCATGAAGATGAGAAATCTGCTTTAATTTCCCAAGAGCAGAGAACACAGTATTATACATGAAGGTATCTGTTTTAACTCCCTTTTCATTCATCTTATTCAGCAAGTCAATCGCCTCAGTTACTTTCTTATTGTTGCATAAGCTCTCTAACATGGATAAGAAAGCATTGCGATCTCCTCCATCATGGAAGCTCCACATATTGCAAAACAGCCTGTGAGCTTCGTTTGCATGGCCTAGTTTACTCAACGTTCTAACAAGATATGCATATATTGGTTTATTCATGTATCTCTTAGATATTTCCACAACTTCATCAAGTCTTCCAAGTTTCCCTTCTGCAGCCAATACATTTAAAATAATACTGTAGGTAAATTCATTTGGACGGCAACTATTCTCCACCATCTTAGAGAAGACAAAGATAGTCTTATCAACCATTCGGCCTTTGGCAAGAGCTTCGATCATAGTATTATAAGCCATTAAATTCGGTGATATACCCTTCGACAGCATTTCCTGAAAAAAAGACAGTGATTCCCCGGGCTTCTCTAATTTCCCAGTCATTCTGATCAGAATGGTATATGTATATTCATCTGGTTCGCAGTGCCACTTCTTCATGTCCTCAAAAACCTTGTAGCCCTGATCAACCTGGCAAAGCGCTGCACATTAGAATCATTAGACAAGCAGAACCATATTCATCATATATTTCAATACACCCTCATGGAGTGGAGTCAAAACAACTCTGTAGCATAATGAATGTATACTGTTTATTAAGTATTTTAATCTTAGAGACAATAAATACACTAGAAAACTCAATATCAAGACATCTGACCATACTTGTATTATTCTCATACCAACAAAATAATGATAGCACCTGTGACTAGAACTCTTCCTATCCGCTTCAACAATAATCTTAATTGAATGAGTGCACCTTGCAAAACTCAAAAGTCGAAATAAGCGTAAAACACCTTCTTTTATAATATCGGTGGTGTTGAGCCAACGTTTGTACACCTCGACTAATTCACCAGGCACTTGCTTATCTCCCACTACTACGATACCGACAAACACTATACACCAAGGTTTAAAATACTGAAAAGATTCACCTAGTGTCACCTTAGTCAGAGATCAAACTTCCGTACGCAAAGTTGCTACTCCAGTTTCTCGACTACCAAGCCGAGACACACTATACACCAAGGTTTAGAATACTGAAAAGATTCACCTAGTGTCACCTTCGTCGGAGATCAAACTTCCGTACGCAAAGTTGTTACTCCAGTTTCTCGACTACTAAGCCACCCCTTTAGACGTAAAGGTGATGCACCTCATTTGCATTTCCTATTTTTAATAACTAAGGCAGCTCATTTCCATTGAATTTGGTGTACCTAGCTGCACGATTAATCTGAAACCCAGATATAGAAATCAAACTCGGTTCAATCTCATAAAAAAGGGAAAAGGGCCAGATATATCCCTCTACTATCGTTTATTGTTCAATTATGTCCTCCGTTATATTTTTTGGCTATTTTTGCCCTTACCTTTTGGCAAAGTTTTAAATTTGCCCCTAATTTGACGGGCTTGCCACATGGAGGCTGCTAAGTAAAGTTCCAACCCATAAGAAAATAACCCATTCCCGTTTGAATAACCCATCACCTGATCCGACCCATTACCAATTAAAACCAATCTGACCCTACAGTCTCCACCCTTGCAAATTGCCACCACCGTAGACTACCATACCTCTTCCGTCACCATCACCGTGCGCCGCTGACAGAGAACTCTAAATTGGCCATCTAATAACTATTCTTTACCCATCGTCTTCCTCTATGCAAATTTAAACCCAAATTCCCCATCTTCACAAATTTGAAGAAAACAGAATGGCCCTTGTCACCTCGGAAAACCAAATAGCTCTCTTAGCTTGAGCTGCACCTTTCGTTCCGATGAGTCACCTGGTACGGTACTTGGCTCGCCGGTTTATGTGTTCTAGCTCTTTGTTTGAATGAAAAGTCTGGTTATTCTTCGGACTTTTATTTCCCTGTACTCTGGTGGTCTAAGGTAAATCCTGAGGTCATGAGTTGAGTTTTGAGCACCTGAGATTGGGTAAATCCCTCTCCGTTCTTCTTTTCTTTTTTCTGGTTTTTTAAATTCAGTTCTAATTTGATGCATGAGCATCAGCAGGTGAACCTACAGTAGTGGCGAGCAACAAAAGAAAATCTAAAATACCTTACAAATTCCATGCACCTTCAAAAATCGAATCAGAAAACCATCGAGTTTGGCCGAAAATTTCGCCGACGATTCCAGTTTGTCAATGATGGGAATTTGATGGCGCCAACAACAAAGAAGATTTTAAAAGTAAATTGAGAGAGATTTTTAAGAAATGACTCTTTATAATTGTTGTCATGGGTCTTGTTTAAAAAGATGGAATTGATAATAAAGGATGGTGAAAATGGTCTCAAAATAAAATTTCTCTAAGAATGGTTGTTGGTGGTTCCCTGTTCATCTGGTTTCTTCTGGTAATGGTAAAATTGGCTCTCTGATGTGATTTTAAGTAAAAAGTATGACTATATTTTACTTCAATGTCGAAAAGTTATGGTAGAATACTGAAAATGTGACCCAATTGAATTTTGTTGAAGATGAAGAAGGTGTTTTCCTCTTTTCTTGAAGATGGCAGAATAATGTCTGCTTCTTCCTCGTTTGGTATGCGAATAGTTAGGGCAATAGTGTCGGGCGGGTCATGGGTAATGAGTGAGGTTGGATTTTTTTTACTTTGGGTAGTTCAACCTCTCAGAAGATGACACGTGTCTTGACCGTTAAAATAAGGACAAATATAGAACTTTGATGGACGGTAAGGGTATATCTGAACAGAAAGTATAACGGAGGATAGAATTGAACAATAAATGAAAGTAAAAGGGCATATCTGGCCCTTTTCCGTAAAAAAAACTACAATAATAGAAATTAGATACAAAAACCGAATGAACTGGTCCAATTTGGAGTGAAGGCAATCTAGTTTCGTTGATATCTAGACTTCAAAATATTTCATAAAAGGCGCCACGCCGCCATATTTGTTCCACAAAGACAGTAAGGTTTACCATATGCCCCAAACTTAGTGTTTTTGTACCATAGGTAATTCATAAATCTCAATTTCACATTTTAAAGACAGACTACAAATATCTTTTACACTATAATTTTTCTTCCCACAAAAAATACTTTTAGTTAAAAATGCCAAAGATCAAACCTTTTGGTCCCTAGCAAGAGCATCAAGAAGCATGTTGTACGCAAATATATCCAATCTATAGCCACGCCTCCTCATTTCTTGGTAAACTTCTAAAGCCTTATCCGAATTGCTCAATCTAATATAAGCTTGTAACATACACTTATAACTGTAACAATTCAACCTCAAATCCCATTTTTGAACCAACCCCAAACACCTCGTCAGCTCATTAAGTCCATTCCCTTGTTGGCCGTCTCCGAATATTCCAATTAGAAGATTAACGGTGGAGATGTTTCCACTTATACCAGAACGTTCCATTTCATCGATAATTTCGCGGACGCAATCGAGCCGGTTCGGTAGAGAAGACTTGGAGAGGATGAGAAGTATGCGGTTGTAAGTGAAACAGTCATGGCGATATTTAGGGATTTCGGAGGGGCAAAATCGGAAGAAACGAAGAGCTAGGGTTGGGGATTTGAGGTTTTTGAGGATTTCGGAAGCTTCAGAGGGAGTTAGAGTTAAGGTTAATGTGTCCAAGTAGTCGGATAGGTCAAGGAATGGATCGGATGAAGCGGACGGAGGTGATTTTAGAATTTGGGAGATTTTACAGATTAGGTCACGGCGGGGGAGAGCATAGCCTCTGGAATCTGCTTGGAGAGTTGGAGCTTCGACCTCGACGGCGAAGGAACGGCCATCTTCGGCTTCAACTACCACTCTGCCGCTGTATTTGGTGCCGAAGCATCGGAACTGCTGCCGGAATGTCCTCCGAAGCCGGTAGCAGGGATGCCGGAGTTTCATGGACTTTGTTTATGTTCAATTGGACACAGACGAGGAAGATTAGAGTGACACCATGGGAGCTCATTCAACTACCTCGACAGGCCCTCTTACTTGGCGGCCCATTGGGCCAAAGCCTTTCAATTGACATATGTTATACTCCAATGGGATTTTGGGGCATTTGCATCTATACCCGTCTTTTGTGTCACATTTTAACTTGTGCTCGCTTTGCAAAAAAACTGTAAGGGTACCCTCTTTTTCGCATAACTTCAGCATACGGGGCTGAAGTAGCAAAGGCTATCACGCAAAACTTCAGCATATTAGTAGTCGAGCCTGAAGTTCAGCTCTAGAGCTGAAGTTTTTGTATTGAGCTGAAGTTTTTGTGTTGAGCTGAAGTTTTTTTACCACCTATTAATATTACATACTAGAGCTGAAGTTTTTCTACCACCTATTAATATTACATACTAGAGCTGAAGTTTTTGTGTTGTAACTGGAAAACTTCAACTCTAGAGCTGAAGTTTTTTTACCACCTATTAATATTACACACTAGAGCTGAAGTTTTTTTACCACCTATTAATATTATATACTAGAGCTAAAGTTTTTCTGTTGTAACTGGGAGCTGAAGTTTTAGAAATTCATAATCTAATGTTGACAATGCTTCTGCCATTGTTGCATATGAGGCTAAGACTAGGCTGAAGAGAAACAATGCACTACCCAGCAAAACATTTGTATTGGCGTGCTCTTGACTTCTGTTCAATTACTATTGATGGAAGTTCGGGCAATGATATTCTTCAGAGACTACATACTGTGGTAAAAGAAAAAGAAGAGTTGCAGCAACTTGAGATTGAACTACGGGCTCAGCTCATTGCAAGATCAGAGATTATGGAAATACAGAATAGTTTTGCTTGACAACTCAGTTTCAGAAGAAGAAGAAAACGAAGGAGGAGAAGAAGAAGGAGAAAGGGGCTGAATTTATTTAAGAAGTGGGTACAAGTTAAAAGTTTTTAAAAAAATGGGTATAGGTTAAATGAGGGCGACCAAATAGGACGCCCCTTGCAATTTTTACGGGATTTTTTCCTTCCCATGAATTATTTGAAACTTTACCCTTAATGTTCATGTTTAATTAATTATTTCGCATAAACAAGTTTTGTTTACAAGATATATACAATCCACCTTAAAAGGCTCCCGATCCATTATTTGTGCCTTTAATAAGGGATGTAGTTACACCCTTTTCCATTTTTCTCTCCTCTTTCTCCTTTTCTCTCCTGATCTTTAACTCACACTCCAAATCTTTTTGTTTTGTCTTTTCGTTAATGAACCCTCTGTTCAAATTACCCTACGACAGAAACTCCTCTTTTTGTGGAAAGAAGAAATTGTGGACGTACAAAGCCATCTATGTTGGTACCAAAGCCATCTGCCTTGGTACATTTTGTGGATGCAAAAAAAAATTACTTATGAATTCATACGCATTAATACTACTGCTTTCTAACTTTGAAATAAACATTTTCTACATTAAGGCTTTGACCAGCCTAACTTTAATCGATTCCCGGTCTAAGTTTCCTCCAGAAGTACAAGCAGATTTATCAATAAGAATATTTAGTACTTATTGACGAAAATTCAGAAGAAATTGATACTTTTTGCTGGGGAATATGCAAGAAAAACAATATAACAAAGCTCTTATTTCCTCGTGACAGAGTTTTGAAAGTTGTTCATAATTCAGCAAAGATGATTATATACAACTACAATATCATACTACTTAAATATAATTTTTATACAATATGTCTTTTGTATATTTTTTATTTAATTTATACACAGTAAAATCAAATTTCATACAACTAATTTTATATTATACAACTTATCTATAACTTCACACATTATTTCTACCCAGTTAAATACAACTACAATAACATATAACTTAAATACAAATTTTATACAAAATTTATACATATATCTTTTGTATATTTTGTATCGGATTTACACATAGTAAAAATAAATTTCATACAACTAATTATATATTATACAACTTATCTACAACTTTCACATATTATTCCTACCAGTTAACTACAACTACAATAATATACAACTTAAATACAAATTATATACAATATATCTTTTGTATATTTTGTATTTGATTTATACACAGTAAAAATAAATTTTATACAACTAATATATTATACAACTTATCTACAACTTTCGCACATTATTTCTATCAAGTTAAATATAACTACAATAACATACAACTATGTCTTTTGTATATTTTGTATCTGATTTATCCATAGTAAAAATAAATTTCATACAACTAATTATATATTACACAATTTATCTAAAACTTATCTATAATTTTCTTACATTATTTCTATAATTTTTCTATAATCTTACTACAATTTCATAAATAGAGTGCATATCACGTCTTCTTCTTCGACTTTCAATCTGAAATTCAGCCAAAATCAAGTCTAATCTTCACCAAAACACCCTCAAAGTTGAGATATAAACTCCAACCCATATTTCCAATTGTTTGAAACAACACCCAATCCAAACAAATAATGATTTTTGAAAACCCAAATTTGAATTCTAAGCTTCAAAGCTTTTTAATGGTTATCAATGGCGGAATTGCTGCTCTCTTTTCATTTTCTTTACATTACTGGAATTAGGGATTGAGAGATAGAGAGAGACGTAGAAAGAATTCTCAATTGTTTGCAACAACACCCAATTCAAACAAGTAATATTTTTTGAAAACCCAAATTCGAATTCAAAGCTTTTTAATGGCTATCAATGGTGGAATTGCTGCTCTCTTGTGCAAGATACGTGGGGGAGAGGGGGTGGGATGTGGANGAGTGAGATACAGAGAAAAACGTGGGGGATCAATGGGAGTGATTGTAGGAATTGATTAATTATCCTTAAATCCTAAAAATGTACATAATTGGTAATTTTGTATATATGAGGTAATTAAAGTGAAATTTGAGTAGGGAGGGTAATAAAGTTTTCAATAGTGTATAGGTATGTAAAAATTCCTATTCGAATTTCCAAGCAACATATGTTTACTTACTTGCATCCGGTATTTACAATATGGTTGTCCAACAAGACGGGAAAACATTCAGCCGGGATGGTGATTGGACGGGATAAACGGGGCGAAACGTTAGGCCCATCCCATCCCGTTAACAAACGGGATGGAACGGGACGGGACGGTTCACGAGCTCTGAGTGGTTGATCACGCCGAACTATGCCATATAAAAAGAACAAAGCGGTCGCTGTAAATATATTCTGGTTATCAAGTCCGGGGTCGAATCCCACAAGGAATTTAACTATCAATTACAGCCATCACACCCACACAATTCTACGTAATCAACTTTTCAAGATACTTAGATAACAGATTTGTTGTTTTCTAACTAACTATTACTTAATGAGAATGCACTAAATAAGAACTAACTATGAATGGGTTGTAAAAAACAATTGGAATGATCTAAGGTTATGATTTACCCTACTGTCAGAATCCTTTCCGCTATGTTTGTTATAAATTTGCCTAAGTCTTTTCTATCGATCATGAGCACTCAGACTGTCGTAGCTCTCTCCCGAGTAATTACAACAATATACTAGACATATTCTCCCGGATTACGCTAGCTAGCTTTAATTACAGCTCACTTAGATCACACCCAAGGTTTCGTTATCCCTAATTCCACTTTTAAACCCTCTGTATTGATCCCTCATATACGTCAGGAGTGATGTTATTCAACAACGACCTAAATATGCACTCTCTCTCGAGTAATGCACACTAAATAGGCACAGCTAATTGAGGGCCCTTCAATCAACAACAACAAGCATGTAGTTGAACAAATAGAGATAAAACTAAGGAAAATCTATATTAACATAACAAGAAATTCATCCTTCAATAGGTTCCATCAAACCCTAGATTAGAAGTTTAGCTACTCATACTAATGCAAAACATAGTAATAATATGATTCATGATTCACAATGATAAGTAGAAAGAAGAAGATAGAAAATCTAAAGAATTGCTTGATCTTCTCTCCCTTGTTCTTGCCTCCAATTATGTCTAAAATAAGCCTCCTCTGACTTCCGGGCAAATTTGGGCTCTTATAGGTTTAGGTTAATTGCCCATGAAATTACACAAAAGCCCCTGCACTCTGTCGCGTTTACCAGCCCGTCCGCGTCCACGAATTCAACCGCGGACGCGACCGCGGACTTTAGCCCATGTACTGCCTTCCTCCGCGATCAGCTTCGCGCCCAGATCCGGGGATTGGACATTTAAATTTAGGTTTTAAATGTTGCTTTAAATTTCAGATTCTTAGTTTTATTAATAAATTCGTTTAAAAATTATATTTTTACTGGGAATTGAATTTAGCTTAGTTAAATAGGGAGGCTTGCCTGGTTCCACGACAGGCGCCATCACGACTCCGAAATTGGGTCGTGACAGGCTAGTAGTTTCTCCTCTGGAAAGGTTTCCAAAAACTCTTCTACCTCAATCGCTTTTTCAGCTCCTTCCAGTCTCGACAAGTGATCAACTACTTGTTTTTTCGTTCCCTTTCGGTCACGAATTTCCAAGTCGAACTCTTGTAGCAGTAGCACCCAATGAATCAGGTGCAGATTTGACTCTTTCTTCTCGATCAAGTACCTGAGAGCAGCATGATCAGTATAAACAATTACCTTCGAACCTATCAGGTACGATCTGAACTTGTCAAACGCGAACATTACTGCCAACATCTCCTTCTCAGTCACAGTGTAGTTCAGCTGGGCTCCACTCAACGTTCTACTTGCATAATATATTGGGTGCATGATTTTATCTTTCCGCTGCCCAAGCACTGCTCCCACCACATAGTCACTTGCATCACACATTAGCTCAAAGGGTTTCTCCAAGTTGGGGGCAACGATGATAAGTGTTGTGACCAGTCTCTTCTTCAATTCCTCAAATGCTACCCTGCAATGATCAGAAAACACAAAAGGGTGATATTTTTCAAGCAATTTACACAAGGGGTTAGAAATTTTGGAAAAGTCTTTTATAAATATCCTATAGAAACCGGCATGCCCAAGGAAACTTCTGATTGCTTTGATGGAAGCGGGTGGTGGAAGCTTTGCTATCACGTCAACCTTTGCGCGATCCACCTCAATGCCTTTACTTGACACCAAGTGTCCCAAGACTAAACCTTCTTGTACCATGAAATGGCACTTCTCCCAGTTTAGCACCAGATTAGTCTATATACACATCTTCAATACTCTTCTCAAGTTCTTAAGGTAATCATCAAATGAATTCCCCACCACTGAGAAATCATACATGAACACCTCCATTATTTCCTCTACCATGTCATTGAAGATGGCCATCATGCACCTTTGGAATGTGGAAGGTGCGTTGCATAGGCCAAACGACATTCTTCGAAAAGCATAAATCCCATAAGGGCAGGTGAATGAGGTCTTTTCTCTGTCCTCTGGTGCAATAGAGATCTGATTGTACCCTAAGTATCCATCTAGAAAACAAAAATGGGACCTCCCTTCCAGTCTATCTAACATCTGATCAATGAATGGAAGTGGGAAGTGGTTTTTCGGGTGGCCAAGTTCAACTTCCTGTAATCCATACAGATTCGCCAACCTGTGATGGTTCGTATAGAGATCAATTCATTCTCATTTTTTACGATCGTCATTCCACCCTTCTTTGGTACACATTGAATTGGGCTAACCAAGTTGCTGGCCGCATCTAACCACTTAATAACTTCTTTCTTCACCACTTCCTGCATATTGGGGTTCAGCCTTTTTTGGTGTTCTCTAGAAGGTTTGTGCCCATTTTCCAGTAGAATCTTATGCATATAGAAGGTCGGGTTGATCCCTTTGATGTCTGCAATGGTCTACGCAATTGCAGTCTTGCACTCCGTCAGTACCTGCAAAAGTTATTCTGCCTTCACATCCAACAAACTAGATGAGATAATAACAGGTAACGTTGATTTAGGTCCTAATAATGCATACCTGAGATGGGTGGGCAGTGGCTTCAGCTATAGTTTTGGGGCTTCTTCTATGGATGGCTTAGTTGGAGGAGTTTTTCTTTCCTCTACGTGCAAGAGCTCAAATTCGAGCTCCCTCTTCCAAAAACCCTTCCCTTCAAGAGCAAGTAGCCACTCTGCCAATTCTTCTCCATTAGCTTCATCTAGGCTCATGAGACAAGCTGCTAGAGGATCTTGAATGTTCAATGTCTCGTCATCCTCCTCCAAAATTACATCCAAGGCATCTATTAGAGAGCAATTGGCGAATTCACTTGGTCACCTCATAGATTTCTGCACGTTGAATGTTATTTCTTCCTCATTAATCTCATCTCTCCAGTTTCACAGTCGATTAGAGCTCTCCCAGTGACCAAGAATGGTCTTCCCAAAATTATGAGAATTTCCTCATCAACCCGACAATCAAGAATGACAAAATCTGCTGGGAACACAAACTTCCCAACCTGCACCAACAGATCATCAAGAATACTAGAGGTCCTCCTTACTGTCATGTCAGCCAGCTGCAATAACATGTACGTGGGTCTAGCTCTTCCAATCCCGAGCCTTTTATAGATGTCTAGGGGCATAAGATTTATGCTTGCCCCCAAATCACACAGTGCCTTAGAAAATGCAAAGTTACCTATAGTGCAGGGAATTGTGAAACTCCCTGGGTCAGACAACTTCTCAGCAATGGGTCTCGTCACAACAACATTGCAAGTTTGAGTTAGTGTGACTGCAGCCAAGTCTTGGAAGTCGAACTTGCGGGACATCAAGTCCTTCTTCATTTTCGCATAACTAGACATCTCCTTTAAAACATCAATCAATAGAATGTTTACCTGAATTTGCTTCAACATCTCCAAGAATTTCTTGTATTGCTCATCTTTCTGATACTTGGCCAATCTCTATGGGAATGGTGCTGGAGGTCGTTTCTTCTCTGTGATTTGATTTTTCTCTTGTTCAGGCACTGCCTCCACTATCGGTTCCTGTGTTGTCTCAGCCTTTTTTACAGCCTTTTCTTCTTTGCTGGCATCTTCTTGAGCATGTTGTACCGTTACCGCAGTCAATCCTGCTGAATCATCTACCTCAATGGGCACTGGCACAAGTGTCTCAGTAAGTCTTCTTTCGCGAACAGTCTCTTGCTCCAAGTCTAGGTCTCTACCATTTTGTAGACTCACTGCCATGAGCTGTTTCGGGCCCTGCTCCTTTGGATTTATCTGTGTGTCTGCAGATAACGTCCCCTAAGGAAGATTATTCAGAGCCATCAACATCTGACCCAATTGGATCTCAATATTCTTTATAGCCGACTTGTGTGAGTATACTCTCTCAGTTACTTTCCCAGTGGACCCAATCAATTGTTGCATCATTCCCTCGAGTCTAGCAAACCCATCTTCATGTCTCCCAGTGTGTTGTTGTTGAGGTAGATGATAAGCATGCTGCTGATTCTGATGGTTGTAGCCATGTTGACTATGGTAAGGCGCCATTTGACCTTGAGGTCGCATGGCCCCAAGATTGTTGCTATTGTTGTGTTGCTGCAGGGCTGGCCTGTATTGTTGATTCTGCTGACCCCAATTCTGACCACCTGGTCTCTGTCCCCCATAGTTGGACACATAATTCATATTTTTCTGATATTGCTGGTGATCACCATCCGCACTCCACGAGCAACCATATGTCTGATCAATGCAAGATGTACATAAACCCCCATTAGTTGCATCAACAATGTGTACCTGTTGTTCTGGCCTGACTCATCAACCTTTGGTGAGGATGCTCATTTGTGTTATTAGAGTGGCCATATTTTCATCTAGGGAGTTAGCTGGGTCTAAGGCCATTGAGTGAACCACATGAGTGATTGGAGCGCTCCTGGTCGTCCATCCCGAGTTTTGTACCATCTTGTCAAGTAAGATCTTGCTCTCTCTGAATGTTTTGCTCAAAAATGCTCCACCTGTTGAAGCATCAACATTGGCTTTCAAGCTATCTGCCAAAACCATGTAAAACCTCTGCCTAACATCTGCTCCGGAATACCATGGTGTGGACACAAAACCAACAACCTTTTGAACCTTTCCCAAGTCTCTTGAAATGTTTCTGTTGGTTTCTGTCTGAAGCTCAAGATCTCATCAATTTGCTGAGAAGTCTTGTTGGGTGAGTGAAATTTGTTCACAAATTGCTTGACTATTTCCTTCCAAGTAGTGATGGAATTTATGGGGAGTAAATTAAGCCAAGTCTAAGCTTCTCCTGTTACATAAAATGGAAACAACAATAGCCTTATTGCTTTCGGTGTCACATTATGTTGTCTTTGTGTGGCACAAATTGACAGAAAATTCTTTAGATGTTGTTGAGGATCTTCGATGTATGACCCTGAGAATAGTCCCATGTTTTACAACAAATGAAGCATGTTGTTTGTAATCTGGAATGAGTGAGCTTGTATCTGCGTGACTACAATTGCAATTGCTAAGTTGTCTGCGGTGGGTCCCAATCATACAATGCAGCCTCTAGCACAAGAGGCACCACCACCTGTTCATTCGGGTCATTCACGTTATCCCCATTGTTCCTGTTGTTTACTTCGTCTGCCATGTTTGGTTCAAGTTGTTCAATCAAGTTTTGTAGTTGTTTGCTTTTCCTGTTTGCACGATTCAATGCCTTGAAAACTTTCTCAGGATCTGATAATGCTTCGAACACTTCACCAGTTCTTGAGGAGTTTCTAGGCATGAACCTGTAACACGCAGGATTACAAATGTTAGATTTTCAATGTATTCAGTTGAAAGTGAAGAAAATTGACTACACTAAGAATTTTTTCACTTCTTTTAACTATAATTAATAATACCGTTAATTCCCCAGCAACGACGCTAAAATTTGATCACACCCAACTATGTCTTATAAAAAGGACAAAGCGGTCGCTGCAAATATATTCCGGTTATCAAGTCCGGAGTCAAATCCCACAAGGAATTAACCTATCAATTATAGCTATCAGACCCACACAATTCCACGTAATCAACTTCCCAAGATATTTAGACAACAAATTGGTTGTTTTCTAACTAAATATTACTTAATGAGAATGCAGTAAATAAAAGCTAACTACGAATGGGTTGTAAACAATTTGGAATGATCTAAGGTTATGATTTCCTCTATTGTCAGAATCCTTCCGCTATGTTTGTTATAAATTTGCCTAAGTCTTCTCTATCGATCATGAGTACTCAGACTGTCGTAACTCTACTCCCGAGTAATTACAACAATATACTAGACATATTCTCCTGAATTACGCTAGCTAGCTTTAATTACAGCTCACTTAGATCGCACCCAAGATTTCGTTATCTCTAATCCCACCTTTAAACCCTTCGTATTGATCCCTCATATACATCAGGAGTGATTTTATTCAAACACAACCTAAATATGCACTCTCTCCCGAGTAATGCACACTAAATAGGCACAACTAATCGAGAGCCCTTCAATCAACAACAACAAGCATGTCGTTGAACAAATAGAGATAAAACTAAAGCAAATCTATATTAACATAATAAGAAATTCATCCTTCAATAGGTTCCATCAAACCCTAGATTAGAAGTTAGCTACTCATACTAATGCAAAATAGCAATAATATGATTCATGATTTACAATGATAAGTAGAAAGAAGAATATAGAAACTCTAAAGAATTGCTTGATCTTCTCTCCCTTGTTCTTGCCTCCAATTATGCCTAAAACAAGCCTCCTCTGACTTCTGGGCGAGTTTGGGTTCTTATAGGTTTAGGTTAATTGCCCAGAAAATTACACAAAAGCCTCTGCACTCTGTCGCGTTTACCAGCCCGTCCGCGGTCGCGGATTCAACCGCGGACTTTAGCCCATGTACTGCCTTCCTCCGCGATCAGCTTCGCACCCAGGTCCGCGGCCTTTTTCATCCTTCCTTGCTTTTCTCACTCTTTTTCATTCGGGCTGTCCTTTGATTGGCCTTGTATGTTTATAATTGACTCCAAAACGCTCTTTATCTCTCTCCTAGCTCGGAGTGGCTCCTGCACAACAATTAGAGCATTTTCTTATCTTTTAACATTCAAACATCAATAAAGTGCGGTTAAACTAGAGTTTAAATAGCGTCTAAATTACATAATATAGGCTACTATCCTGGGCCTTTTTAAAAAATTCCTCAAAATTTAATTATTTAAGTATTAAATTTGACAACAACTAATTTTTTGACAATGACTAAGTTTTTAAAGTTTGCAACGGCTAGTTATTGACTTATATAATAAACTTAAAACTTAATAAATTATAAAGAAACTAAGTAAAAAATTATAAAATATTAAAATAAAAGACTTGTAACGAAATATTTTAGTAATTATAATTGAGTTGTAGTTTATGTAATATATTTTCAAGCCATTAAGTAACTAAGTAAGAGTGTAAGACAATTCATAAAATAAATTCAGGCTTAGAGTCTTTTATTTTATTTAATAGAACTTTAAATTTCACATACAAATACAATTCTTTTGAAGAGCACACAATATACGCAGTCACCTTCTAGGAAGGGTTCCGTTTGAATTAGGCCTCTTAGTAGCCAATTCATACTAAGCTCCTTACAAATTATTGACACGGTCGTTGACCAATGGCTCTATTTTTAAAAAAAATTAAAATTAACGCGGGACAGGACAGGATAAACGAGACGAAATGGGTAGCCTGTCCCATCCCGTGTACTGTCTAATATGGGCCTATCCGGCCGGCCGCCCGGGACGTTGGACAGCTATAATTTACATCATACTAAATAATTTAATCTTAATAATTAAAAATTAGAAGAAAAATATATATTATTCAACTATGATTTGCATCCATTAATTTTTTTGTAAACATGAGCGCAAGTAAGTTTTACCTTTTGTATTACATAATAAGAGGTGTTGGCAGTAAGATCACATCAGGTATATTAATTTTTGACATAATGGCATTGTGTCGGGGTTTCTCGTTTAATATAGGTTACTTCACTCCTATTCCACCTCCAAGTTGTCTGTGTTTCTGTCGACGCATTGAAAAAATTGAGTGAAACACTTACTAATGGCATTCAAGATGTGAATGAACTAAACTACTATTCCAAGGGGCTTGAGATAATTACCTGGTCAATTAGAGGATTAGACAATCTGTCTATGTTCATATTCGCAAAATGACAAAACTCTGAGCCAAAAACACATAGCATAAAGTCTCAACCTAGATAATATACAGTACTGACATCTGCGTAGACTGCATCACCATTTACAAAAAAATTCACTATAACCCATCTCAGCGTTTTCTGAACACAATGTTTATCATCTCTTTCAAGTTCCTGCAGGCCACTATCTCAGTATCTCCGAGATCTAAAGCTGCCATTGATGTTTCAGCTGATTTGGGAATAATACATTTCTTATATCCCAGCTTCGCCACTGTATTTATCCTTTTGTCCATTCTTGGTACCTAATAATTTTGCAAGGAGAACAAACAGAAGTGTATCAGAATGGCAGGAAGAGGAAAAGAATATGTCTTGTGCATGGTGATCAAGTATGGTTAAGCATACATGTGAAAAAAATAAAGTTGATTTTTTGGAAAAATATAGAATTCTCTAGAATGTCCTAGTGAAGTATCCTTGATAATTATCTAGTAGATATATCTAGATATTCTAAAATGTTGTCAAAAGATAAGGTTGCTAGAATCTTCTTTGTGCATTATCTAGAACCATATCTGGAATCATCCATAGGCTAGTATAAATAGAGGGTGACTTGTTCATTTGTAACCAAGCAAAATTCAAGAAAGTCTTTTTCAATAATAAAGTTCTTTCAAAAATATCTCTTCTCTTTTCAAGCTCCCTCTTTCTTAGTTGAATCCTCCAATCATAGTTAATGATCTTGGGCTAGCAGAAGGTCTCCGCTCTTTTACATGGTATTAGAGCCATGTCGGCTTCTGTATTTCAAGGTCGGATTAGTGGTTGATTCAACTGGTTTCTTTAAATAAATTTTGGTGGTCGTGCTAATGGACTGGGGATGGAGTTATTGAACCAGTCCAACTACAAGGTATGGAAGAATTGTATGGAATCATACCTTGTAGGTGAGGATTTGTGGGAAGTTGTCAATGGAAGTAACACAAGGCCTCCTGCTGACGCACCGGAGAATAGCAATGCGCGTAAGAAGTGGAAGCAGATTAATGCTAAGGCGGAGTTTATCCTAAAGAGGTCTATCTCTCAAATTTATTTGATCATATTATAAGGTGTAAATCAGCTCATGAAATATGGAGGACCCTCGATCGACTGTTCAACAAGAAGGATGAAGCTCGGCTACAGATTTTAGAGAATGAGTTACCACTCAAGGTAATCTTTCTATCGCCGAGTATTTTTTGAAGGTAAAAAATCTGTGTTCCGAAATTTCCTATTGAATCCGGACGAGGCTATCTCTGAAGCACGAATAAAAAAAATTATTATTCGTGGTTTAAAGCCAGAATATATTCCCTTTATCACATCAATTCAAGGATGGGCACAATAACCATCTTTGGAAGAATTTGAGAATTTGTTACTAGCCAAACAGATGGCTGGTGTATCTATCAAAGAAGGGGAAGGAAATGCTCGTCGCCGATAAGAGGAACTTTAAAGGGAAATCAAGAGATAGCATGCATTTTTCCTCAGGTGGTTCAAGCTTGCCAGGAAAGAAGGGGGAGTCTTCTAACGGTAAAAAGCTTTTAAAATGTTACCGTTGTGGCAAACTCGGGCACATAAAAAGATATTGTCGAGCCAAAGAGAGCAATATGGCTCAAACAAAGAAAGCTGTTGAAGAAGAAGAAGAAGAAGAATGAGGAAAGTGCTTCGCAGCAGATACTCGAGCAATAGATGCCATGGCTTCCATAAATTTTGAGAGAGACTGGATCGTGGATTCAGGATGTGGGCACCATCTCACCGGAGATCAATCCAAATTCTCCACCTTTCGCGAGTACAACGGACACGATGTCATTGTCACAACAGATAATACAGTCCATAATGTGGAGAAGGAAGGCACCGTTGTGATCAACGAGAAGCAAAAAGACACTATCACTCTCAACAGTGTCTTTCACGTTCCAGGCATGAAGAAAAATCAATTTTCAGTTGCAAATGCTGTAGATGCCGGAAACTATTTGCTATTTGGCCCACGTGATGTGAAGTTCCTCCGAAACATCAAGGTGCTCAAGGCAGATATCGTTCACTCAGGTAAGAGAGTTAACGATTTATATGTCTTATCTGCCTCTAATTCATATATTGAGAAGACGAGTAGCAATGATAACACACATCTTTGGCATGCTAGACTTGGACATCTTAGTATGGATAAATTAAAAGCCATGGTAAAATTGAATCTAGTAAAAGGATTGCCTAACTTAAAAACTTTTGATGGAGGAGAGGTTTGTGAAGGATGTCAATATGGAAAGGCACATCGTCTTCCATTTGATAAATCCTTGTCGAGGTGCAATGCCCCACTAGAACTTATTCACAGTGACTTGATGGGGTCAACGAGAACTCCTTCATTCTCAGGCTATTCTTATATGCTAATTTTCATTGATGATTTTACTAAATTCACTTGGGTTTATTTTGTGAAGCACAAGTCAAAGAAACATCTTTGTCAAGCTCCATATAAATATCTTTGTCAAGCTCTCCATAACCTTGAGTGGTAACTCATTCTCTAAAATCTATAGCCGAGCTTCATCCTTCTTGTTGAACAGTCGATCGAGGGTCCTCCATATTTCATGAGCTGATTTACACCTTATACATGATCAAATAAATTAAAAGACATAGACCTCTTTAGGATAAACTCCGCCTTAGCATTAATCTGCTTCCACTTCTTACGCGCATTGCTATTCTCCGGTGCGTCAGCAGGAGGCCTTGTGTTACTTCCATTGACAACTTCTCACAAATCCTCACCTACAAGGTATGACTCCATACAATTCTTCCATACCTTGTAGTTGGACTGGTTCAATAACTCCATCCCCAGTCCATTAGCACGACCACCAAAATCCATTTAAAGAAACCAGTTGAATCAACCACTAACCCGACCTTGAAATCCAGAAGCCAACTTATGGCTCTAATACCATGTAAAGAATAGCAGAAGAAGAGTATTATTCGGAGACCTTCTGCTAGCTCAAAATCGTTAACTATGATTGGAGGATTCAACTAAAGAAGACGAAGCTTGAAAAGAGAAGAGAGATTTTTGAAAGAAGACTTTCTTGAATTTTGCTTGGTTACAAATGAACAAGACACCCCCTATTTATACTAGCCTATAGATGATTCTAGATAATGTACAAAGAAGATTTTAGCAACCTTATCTTTTGACAACATTCTAGAATATCTAGATATATCTACTACATAATTATCAAGGATACTACACTAGGACATTCTAGAGAATTCTATATTTTTCCAAAAAATCAACTTTATTTTTTCACACCAACAGGCAACATAATGAATGACCAACTCCAAGCAACAACGCCTATAAGAAGAAGCTACATGGCTTTTGCCATCCCGGACATCAGAAAGGTGAGATAGGATGCATGAATTATGGTACTTATGTTTGAAGATCATAAAAGTAGACACTCAAAAAATTTGGAAAAATAATAACATCACAAAGACAAAAGTGCAGTATTTTCAACCTCATGACTATAAAACAACAAAAGGATAATAAAAAAAAAGGAAAAGGAGAAAATCACAAGAAAGAGGTACGGTAGTTACAAGTAAATCTCAACTGGCTTTTCGAGGTGAAGCCAAAAGCAACATTTATAGTTAGAATCATGTTTCTGCCTATTTGGAAAAATATTGATATCAATTGGCTTATTCGAATTTGAGGATGCTACTATTTAATCTTAATTGCATTGTGTGAGGCCAGATAGCATCCTCAAATTCGAATAAGCCATGTTATCAGGGTGCAAGCTATTTCCCGTTAATATTTTGGGAGGTTGTAGAGATGACTGTGAGAGTAACAATGACTGCGGTGGCTTTACTCTCTGCCAGTGGTGTTGGGAGAAGACGGATTTCAATGGTCATAAATACAAGTCATGTAGCATGTTGCCATGAAAAATATCACAGAATTTTCCAGTCTGAAAATTCATGCTTTGGTTGCAAACATATGGAGTATCTGCTCTAAGTTAGGGTGTGATTATGATTTAGGTGTTGTCTTATTTGTATTTCTTTTCCCTTCAGAAATAAATTTGGGTGAAGAACATCTGCGGCTATAGCTGATATGTGTGTGTTTCTGAGTATGAACTGTTGTCTTTCTATGTCTTTTCCCTTCAACACCATGTTTGCTTTGAAATACAAAAATGAATAAACTGTTATTGGCTTGTGGTAAATCATAACACCCTCACAATACCTTATTGTGTACAATTTTAGAAACAGATATGTCTAAAAAGGACCACTTTACTCTAAATGATTTCATCAGTTAGATTTGATTTAGACTAATGGGAGGTGTTTAGCATTCTTTTGAGAGCTCAAATGTATAGTATTTGCAAATACTACACCAAGTTCTCTTAGTTAAAACTTGCTTTTATCAGGGTGCAAATCCCAGAAATTTCACCAGAAAACAATTAATTTGGGAAATGTACAGAAAGTAAAAAGGGGGATGGGGCAAGTATAATACCGTACGAATTTCACCACCAAGGCCAATTTCCCCAATGAATGCTATGCCCACAGGAAGAGGGAATTCCAAAAAACTGAAAAGGATACCACGCACATGCTTACAAACATCTACATACTTGACAAGAAATATAAAAATAATTACAAGAATATAAATAAATGCAGAAATCCTCTAGTCTATTTCACATTCTCAAGATTAGCCAAGCCAGGCACACATCGGTTTGCTTTACTTAAATAGGGACATTGGTTATGTGTTACAGCTAAGTAAATGTATCTTCCAAGTCACAAGAAGCGATTCCACGCCATCAAGAAAACTGCATGCTTCTTTTTTCTTTTAACTTTTTCTTTTCCTTTCCTCTGTCCATTCACTCCCTCCTTTGTCTCTCACATAGTTTGGTTTAATGTACAGAAAACATCCACAATAATCACATGTTCATTTCGTCGCACTTTATGTGACACTATTTAGCTCAGCACGAAGTTTAAGGTGTCTATTTGACTTCTATGTTATACAAGAAGTAAAACTAATAAATACGTTGAAAGTTAGTTACAGGAAAAAACACCACATTAAATTTTAAGTTTGATTAACTAAATGAATTTGAATTTTTAAAGTATGTAAAAGTTCTGTAAAATAATAATATGAACTGGGAGAGAAAACTATATAGGTGCTGACCTGCGAAGACAGATGACTAATATACATGAAAAATATACCTGCTACAAATTGCCGCTGCTACTGCAAGATCTCCAGCAGTCTCTGACAGGCTAACACCACTGACAACATTGAGAAAAATTCCCTATAATCAAATAGCACAGGAACCACATCAAGGATCTAAAGAATATGTCAAATTGTAAAAGAAAACACAAAGTATACAATGAGAAACCAAATATATAGAAAGGAAGATCAAATTGAAAAATAAGGTAAGACATCCTGAGGAGAAGCCATAAAAGGAAGAAAATATTAGGGGAATGTTCATTAGAATAATTACATTCTCTTGCAGCTTGAGACCAGCTTGCTTTATAAGAACCTGTATACAATAGTAAAGAAACCAGTTAATTTGCATCTTCAGCATACCTGATCCCCCCCTCCCCCCCAAAAAAAAAGAAGGTAGCCCATGGCATCTGAATTATTCAGTTTCAGGAAAAGGAAATATCAACGATTTTCAAGAATATTAAATTGGTTTCTATACAGTAGTAAAGAAACCAGTTAATTTGCAATCTTCAGCATACCTGATCACAAAGAATGTAGCCCATGGCATCTGAATTACTTAGTTCAGGAAAGAAAAAAGGAAATATCAACGACTCTTAAGAATTGGCATGTGAGCCACAAGTTTCAGCAGTATTTTGAAAGCAACAACTTGATCCCTATTAGAAGAATCTACTAATTTCCTTACGAGCTCATGTAAAATTTGAAGGAGTAATACTAACTGAAATTATCATCTCAGCTCTGCCAGCTTGAACACCATTTACTTGTCTTGAGACAGATGAACCAGCGACACACAATGCCTACATGGATATAGAAATTTATTCAAATGACAAAATATTTGAGAAAATGTTACATTAGAAGAGCAGATTCATGGGGAAGTAGCAAGGGAGATATTTAGGTTGCTACAAAACAATAAAACCGCTTAAATCACAAAGCTTTCTTCCTTGCCCTCATCGGTACACCTGTGCATTTGTCATAGCTTTTGGCAAGAGAAACTGAAAAACGTAGAGAAGACCTGACCATTTGCCCACTTGACTCTGATGTTTGTCATAGAAATCATCCCATATCTTCATTATAGCCCTCCATAGGCCTTACCCCATAAGACATGGTAATTTGATCAGTCCTTCGCTCACCTTCTTGGGCGATATTTGTCTATAATGAAACTTCTCCACAATGCTTGGTTCTACTTGAGCATACACTAATAAAAACTTGAGAATGCCCAAAACAAATTTTTGCATGAAGACATACCTGAATTTCAATAAGAAAGGCTCGAGATCCATCCATAATTACAGTAACAGCTAATCCAGCCAGAAACTCAGAATCCGACTGCTGCTCACTTAGAAACATTTCACTTGGGTTTGAAACAGCCTGCAATCCTGATTGCGACATTTCAAACACTCCAAGCTGCAAACAAAAGACACTAGCTTAGCTGATTGCACCAATTTGCAACACAGACAAACATGTCAGAGCACACAATAGGAAAAAATACATAGATCAGAAAAAAAATTAGGAAATCATTAGGGATGGTCCAAAAATTTCAGTATGATGTTCCACAGAATCATAACTAGAAAACACTTCCCTGATATGAGAATCCTACAAAGATATAAGCATACCCCAGATTAAAGGTTTGGGAAATCCTTTGGCGATTTTACCCTAGAGTAAGTCACATCTACATATTGACTTTTGGCAAATCTTTAACCAATGTCAGAAAGGGATAACCATGATCAATCAGAATATGCTGACCAGATAAGAAGGATAACCTTCTTGGAACACCAGTAACCCAACATCATGAAATGAAGCCGGAAAATCAGACTTCAAATGAAATATGAGCTTGTTTCTGGCAAGAGCAGAACATACCTCTAACAGCTACTCGCCTACATCACTAAACATGAATAACATTGTGACTTCCAGCATTGACAAGAAACTTGGGACATTTAAACCCGAGGAGAAAAAGCTAACGAGTTGAATGTCAAATGCAGCGTTAGTGAAGTAAGATAAACTCAAGCAAACAAACACTGCTCAGTCTATAGCGCTTGAGATTGAAAAACCTCAATTATAAGTTACTGTTTTTTAATCTACATATTACCTCTAGGAAGGAGATAACAGAATAAATAGTTGTTTTTTTAATGACTGAGAAATCCTGGAAGGCCAGTGGCGCACGGTTTGAAACTTGGTGGATAAAGGATCTGGCCCTCTACCCTTCTCCGCTTAAATACCGAGCCTTTGTCATCAAACCATGACGTGCGTCTAATCCACACTCACACGATGTGGTTTTACCACTAGACCAAAGCCCTGGGGCAATAATAAATGTTTGGTTTAGAACCAGACAACTTGATTATGGAAAAAAACAAGTCGTCATTAGTTTCCAATAATAGTTAGAAGCCAATGTTTCCTGGGAAAAGGCAATGAGCCTTTTTTACAAAGAGAGAAGAGTGGAACACATCATTGTCAAGCGGGGGGGCACTGTCTGTTCAGTCACATTTCTGCTTCAACAAATTGCCTTATGACCCCAGAATAATTTTTTTCTGCCAGAATAACTTTTTCTTTTGTTTTCCTTCAACAAGGTTTTTACTCAAAAGTATCGTAGCAGCAAAATAAAGATGCTTAGTCATATTTAATCTTCTAACTTCTACCCATATGAAGGCCTCCAAAAATGTTTTAGAATTACAGACAGATATTAGGAAAAAGTCCACCTGAGCTAGATCCAGAAATCTCTCCCTTATAGACTCACTTTTGTTTTCCAGAAACATAACCAATACCACTTCTCCCAATATCAAAACATATTCTGATCCATACACAATCAAAGAAAATGAACATCTATGTAAGAACTCTTTTCAAGTTCAAACATATGTGTCGCATATTTTGTAATAAGTTTGGCACCTTTCCATGTTGGAATAAGTTTGGTACCAAGAGGCAAAACACAGTTGAGGATGACATTAAAAGTTTTTCACATATTAAATGTGGTGGACCAACCATCTTATGCCAGTTTTTGTAGAAAATATGTTCAATAAATATACGACAACTAATACGTTTTCAAATAAAGTGCAAGTAATACAAATCAATTCTCTCCATTTCTTTTATAACCCCCCCGCCCTCCCCCCAAATCTCCAAACTTGACAGTAAGAATGAAGCCCTATAACTAGATGATATTCACTACTCCTAACAGAGAAGTCTCAAACTAACTCTTTATTAAAAAGATAAACTCAAAACTAATTAATTGATGCAACGCGTAGATCTTCCATTAAGTTGCCCCTTATCTTCTTCCTCTTCAAACAATGAAGGGGATACTCTGTCCCACCAGACTAGCACTAAAATCATATAGAGCATTTCAACGAAAACAAAAGAAAAAGAAAAAGGAGAAAGGGGAGAGAGAAAGAGAGATAAAGCATCTGAATACCTCATCTGTGGATCCAAATCGATTCTTTACTGAACGAAGTAAACGATGAGATGAATATTTCTCTCCCTGCAATTTCAGGGTTTGAACTCGGGCATTGATGAGAAAAAGATATGGAATAATACAAAAAAAAAAAAATTAAGAACCTCCTAAAGCAAAAATGCATAGAGAACCGACTCCAAACACATTAGATTCTAAATGCAGCCAAAAGAAAATATGCACAGACATGATAAATTACTATCTCAAATGAGTAAAACAGTCACATAGACAACCCAAAGAAGCCATACAAATTATAAAGGATATGCCCACATGTTCAGGGCTCTGAATAAATTGACCAAGCACAAAAAAAGCATTCTACACATTATCACTAAAAAAGAAACATGCACTTCACGATACAGCATCTCTAGCATAAGCACAATGGTTTACCTTCACTGTAAAAAGCCATATCAAAAACCTCTTTTTCCTCTTTGAGATGCCACAGAAAAACATATGTGTACTGCATGTACTGCAAATAACATCACAGGAGGAGATACTACTCAAAACTGAAATTCAGACAGTACTTACTTCCATATAAAGAACAACATCAACTATGTGTTCCAACACGCGAGGCCCAGCTATTTCTCCAGATTTAGTCACATGTCCAATCTGAAGATTTCCCAAGTTTAATATCAGATCAACAGATAAATAACTGGCAAAGAGAAGGAAAGAAAATTTCTATAAAACCAGACAAAAATTCTGGCAGCTGAAAGCATATGAATTCTAGTTACACATAAGTTCATAACAAAAAAAGGGAAGCCCGGTGCTAAGCTCCCGCTATGCGCAGGGTCCGGGAAGGGCCGGACCACAAGTTCATAACAGAAAAAGGAAGTTTCTCCATCAAGAACAATATATCCTCTGATAAGTTCGAATGACAAATAAAGGTGAAACTCCTCTTATTAATTTTACCTCCGTAGTTTTCTTTTAAATCAATTGAAAGAAGTTAATTTGCTTTTGACAAAGGAGGAGAGGACAAGAGGGTAATTACATAAAGCCATCCAAAGTGACAAAAAAAGATGAACAACCTTGAATTAAATTACTGCAAGAAATTTAATCAACCAGATGTCTTTAAGTTAAAGCACAACGTTAATAGTCCACCCTCACCAGAAACACAGGGATATTGGTCTTCTTGGCAAATCGCAGCAATGCTTCTGTGCATTCTTTTACCTGTCAAGAATGAATCAGTATTAAGTATAATGATTCAACACTGTTTTGACAAGCAACTAAATGGTTGTCTATTTCATTATTTACAAAATAGTAAACCAGAGCTTTATCAAGCCATCCTTCAGAGACAGATTCTATCCTGAAAACTCTGGTAGAGCAGCTGCCTTGAGACAAAAAGACTTATTTATAGGAAACTCCCACACATGAAAGCTATTAATAACAAATGAATAGAGAGCAACCCTTCCCATTCAAATGGATAAAAAACTTGGATGGACTCTCAATTAAAATTTACTATGACAAAAGAAAGCATAGCACAAAACAGTGAACCTGCGATAGACCTCCTGCACTTCCAGTTACTCCTCTTAGATAAACTGTCTGGATGGAATCAATTATCAAAGCTCGCAGTGAGAGGGTTTGTGACTTCTCCAGAATATCCTGAATAAAGACAGCAACATGGGATAAAACACAAATGCATCAGATGTATTCACTTTAAGCACATGTTAAGTATTATATCTCAGTCTGCAACCTTCAAGTAGTCCAGGTTATTTTTGAACAAATGCGTGAAGGACCTAGCTTTTCACAAGAGAAGACGAAGCACACGAACTAATACAAAGATATTTTTTATCATTGACATAGTTCAACCGACCTACATTTCATTAAGTGATCCTTTTTTATCTGCGACATTTACACATTATTCTAACAACAAATTGCACTTTTAAAGATTAAAAAGATTAAAATATCGATCTATTCTCTTCCTTCAGTTAGATGTAGAAATTTCGGCTAAACGTCGGTAACAACTAAGAATATCAGAAGTTTGTTCAAAAAATATAATAAAAGTACAACTAGTAAGATATTTTGGTAAATACATGCTAGGTCAATATACTCCCAACTTTATGTTCTAGGGTAGGCAAAATCAGTTTGTCTAACAAAGAGATAGTGGATGATTTATGTGATGAAATACCGAGGATGATTCCTAAATTCAAGCTTTTTAATTACTATGAGCCTTCAAAGAATACTGAAGGCCTATAAGGTGAAGTGCTTGCATAGTATATTATATGAGGAAATCACTAGCATGGAAAATTTGTGCTCTCATTAAGACCTGCAATTGTTATTCAAAGCCTCTGCAATACTAAAAGGGTAACTATGTACATAGCTGAACACTGCACATTAATCAAACTGAATTGTTAGAACCACTAATCAGTTCCCATCTAAAGGTTCAACTTAGAATCTTCTTCTTCTCACATATTCTGCTGTCTACCCTGCATGTTTACGCTTTCGAAGGAAAAAGGGGCGGGAAGGGCCTCATACTTCATATTGTAAACAGCATGTGAACACAAGCCAATGGGAAAGATTATGCAACATCTTAAGAGCAAAACCTATTTTTAAGAAACACTGTTTTCTCAAATCAGCTCTATTCATATTTCACTGATTAATAACCTTCCAAAATTTTTAAAGATAGAGGTCATTCAATTGGCAGCCACAACCAGTTGTACTAACTCAAGGCATAGTTGTCGGCCAGTTTAAGAATATTAGTCAACAATCAATACGAACAACGCATTAAAACAGATTAATCATGCTAAACGAAATTGACATTCATAATAATTGAAGGATATCAAAGGGTTAACCTCAATATCTGTACTTGCATAAAGAAATATTTCATCTGTCCCGATTCTCATCCGATCAGCTCTGTTTCCAATTTGTTCAACACTCTGCCATGAAGAAGACTCAAGACGGGATGTTACCAACATTTTTCATGAGCATAAAATTGCATGCAAGAAAAAAAAAGACTATTTAAACAAGAAAGCTAGGATAAAAATTTGGAAAAGTTTACAAGCCATCGACATTTCCCCTATTTTGTTTCCATGCATTACAAAGCCAAAACACAAGCATCTGCACTCAAAGAGAGCGTGCTCCTTCAAATTTTCTAAAATTGAAACCATGTAGATCTTTATAAACTCCCTTTGTCCAAATTCATGTGGTCTGGACATGGAGCTTTAGAAAGAAAGAAAGATTTTTGAAACTTGTAGTATAAAACAAGTCATACACATTTGTGTGGCAACAAATCATCTCACTAAGAGCAAAATGGTAAGTTAAAGTTAAGTTGTTTCCAAATATAGAAAGTAATCATTCTTTTTTGAACAAAAGAAAAAGAAAAGTGTGCCCCATAAAATGGAACAGAGGGAGTAATTGCTATTCACTTTCCCATTTTCCAGTTAAACCGATCACTTTTCCTTCGTAGACATGTTTCTCAGTCAAGTAACCATATGCTCAACCTGCATGAGAATCAGCTACCTCGCTGAAAAGGTGAATATGGTAAAGCTACAGAAGTGATTTATGCATCAACGAAGATATTACTAACAACAGTTACTCAGAACCAGCCCAATCAAAGCTCAATTGACAATTGTACCTACAATGGCTGTTACATATAGCACCCAAGCCTTCATATACTATCAAGTTTATCTATAGACATACATTAATATGTCATTTATCAAAAAGAGAATCTGTTATGACAAAGTAAGACACTAAATTGGTTTATGTTATGCCAATGACAGGAACAGGAATAGGAATAGGTTCTATGTTGGAGTATTTCTACATTCATGCCCATGGTAAAATTTTAGTTTTAGCAAATATAGCATATCAAAAGCTGGAAAAGCAAAAAGGCACTGCTCAATTAGGAATTATAAACACCCACCTCTTCACCAGACACATAGAGAACAGGTGCTGGCCCCCCCATATCACACCCCTCTGCAACTATGGCTGCAATCTTGCCATAGAGAGTAACATAGTCAAAGTGATTGGAGAATATTAGATAACTTCAACTGATATGACTTAGAACCAAAAATTTATGTCTGCACACAGCATCATACCTGTAACAATAGCGTGCTCTTGCCAACACCCGGATCACCGCCAACTAAGACTAAGCAGCCTGCAACATAGAAAAAAAAAAAAGAATCCGTCCGTATTGAGAAGGTAGAGACCAAATAGCTCCCAAATAAATTAAAGTCAAAATGCTCCAAGAACGCAATGGAGATAATTCTTAAACAGTGAGAAACAGAGACCAAAGACGGCCTAGAGGGTGACTGTACATATAGCAGCAATTATTTTTCTGCTGGCACATATTATTTTGGTTGAGGCTCCTAGTCCATCTGTGGCAAGTTCAATGCATATCCTTTTACACTGCTCACCACAACAAATACAGTAAAAGCAAAATACAGAATGAACAACTTCTGGAAGCTAGTATTTTCTTTTTTTATTTGCAGGTGGATAACTTTGAGTGCTATACAGAAAACATTCAGGCTTCTCGAGAAATTTCAAGGTTAAAGTGAACATGTTAGAAGTTAGTAACATGATCTCATTAATAACAGAGTAGTAGGCAGGCTACATTACTTAAGTTATTTTTGGAATTCTTCGCGGAATAGTATAGAACTAGAGATGGAACTTGGGTAATGAAGGTTGTTACCATCGGTAATTGGGCTTCTCCTAGAATTCTATGATACAGATGTAACCATACGGTGTTGTGCCCACTGAATAAAGGAGTCATCAACTAATTGCGCACTTCCCTTTTTCATAAGGCTAATTTTAATTCTATATTTTTCTTTTCCTCCTTATTCAAAATTAGCAAGTCGAGCCCTAAAAACCACCCCATTTCTAAGCACTTAACATACATCATTATAAGTCAAGAATTTCCTCAACTGTAGTGCCTCAACCCTAAACATGTGGTTGAGTTCTCCTCCTTCGTTATAATTTAGCTTCAGCCAGTTTCTACCAGGTGCATACTAACAGATACAATAACAAACCCAGTGAAATCCCATAAGTTGGGCGGGATGCATACTGACAGATGTTTGATTAAATTGAAAAAGTTTACCTCACTATCCACAAAGCGTCAAAATGACAACAAACATTAGGAAAACCTGCAGCCAAACTACTAGCAGTAGACATATAGCCAAAATTTAGTGACACTAGAAGGAACCGCTTTAAATGATTTCCTAGATAAGAACTTGTTCTGAGTAGATTTTAACACATTCCACACTTTAAACATTCTGTGAAACTTGATCTCTTATTTTTTTGGGTTAATTTTTATATACCTGAACTATCTTTATGAAACTATTTGATTGAATACATTTTGAATTTTTTCAGTTGAGATTGCGAGTCACAATGAACTTCATGTATAAAAATAGGGACAAAACAAGGCAGTACCCGGCACAAGACCACCACCAAGTACTCTTCCAACTTCAGCTCCAAAGAGGCCAGACCTATACAAGTAAAGTATTTCGAAGTGTTCATTGCCATTTTGCAACCATCTTCACATATTAATGTCAAAGTCAAAAAGGCATACTCATGCAAAGATATGAACTGAATAAAGACAATCAACATTCATTTTTTATATATGTATATTATTATGAAATTCAAAGTTCCACTTAGATCAAATTCATTTACGACTGCCACTTTACTTACAGAGGGATTCGCCAATTTAATTGATTGATCCCTTTATTTACATCCGTCAATTTCGTAGGCATGGCTTTAACAGAATGATGAGGCAGCCACGACCTTGTCACATTCTCAGTGACCTCAAACCCACTCGTAGGACGCTCTATCCCTTCCGAAAATCGCTTCATTGTATTAACACCATTACACTGCTTACAAATCCCCCACCATTGCCCATCATCATACCCACAATCACTACACACCCACACTGTTTTACCACTCTTCCCACCCTTCCCCTTTTTCTTGGTCCCATTCCCTATAACTTCATAAACCCTAGTCTTTATACTGTTGGAATAATTTCCATTTACTGCAGTCGACTTAGACTCTGTTAGTGGGGTGTGTTCGTCACTAGGGTTTTTTTGACTTGTTGAAGGGGCAGCCCAGCCTTGTACAGCGGCGTCGGTGAGAGAGGTGGACTCTTTAGGAAATTGTTGACGGGGAGTTGATCGGAACTGGCGGGATTGTTTGGGGTATTGAGAGGAATCGCATAAAATGGTGAAACGGAGAGATGAGAGGGGGATTTTTGGAGGAAGATTGAAAAGGTGTTTTTGGAAGTGGAGGGCTCTCAGTGTTTGCATTTCTGGTACTTGCATTAAAGAGAAAGGGAGGGCGCTGGGATTTTTATAGGCGCAAAATTTGAACTGCCCCATAAACGGTCGGAAATGGAAACTTTTCTTTTTCCCCGGGTCGGAAACGGAAACGGAAACTAACAACACTCTTGCACTTACTGACTATTCATAGGTGCATAATGGATTTAACTTATAAATACACTGTAATAGTAGTTTAAAGAACCTTTTACACAATTAAAATAATCTTAATGGTATTTTTGTGATAGGTTTGTTTGTCTTGTTTTTTAACAATCTATTACGGTAACTAAATTATTACAACAACAAGTCCAGTAGTTTTTGGGAAAGGTAAAAAGTACGCAGTCTTAACCCTATCCTGACATGGAGACTGTTTCCAATACAATCTCGGCTAGAGAATGACTGGAAAGAAAAGGTAATTGCAACAAATAGAAATAACAGCAAGATGTAATTACAACTATGAATAATAACAAGATAAAATAAAATTAAATCTAAGAATGCAGTCAAACTCTAGTTAGTAATATATAGTCATTAATGAATAAAAAATATCATACTAACAGTAATGGTAGCGAATTGAGTAAGACAAAGAGAAACACTCGACTATCTACGAACTTTCTACCCTGTTAGTAACTAAACTATTACATGAACTTCAAATATATTAGGGTATACCTTTAATTTCCTAGAAAACACTTGCATGTATTGTACACCTCCTACGGGTATCTCGGCCATTTTCCAAGCCCAAGTCCTAGGATGAGTCCCAAGTTATCATTTCAAATACTTCAGTGACAAACATATCTCAATGCTATCTCATAAAGGATCGAGAATATAATTAAATTAAAAAACATTAATCTATAATAACGTCATTAATGCAATGTTCATTTTGATTTGTCTCCCCCTTTTTTTATTGCATATAAATAATTAGATGGTGGACAAAGTTCATTAGAAAAGCTTAGAGTATATAGATATTGTAATATTGCTATTGAAAAGATTGTACAAAGATCATTCTCGCAAAAAAAGACAGTGTATAAACAATTAGTAGTACTAATAAGTATAACTAATTTTCCTTTTGGATTAGTACAAAACTTGTACGGTTGAATAATATAGAAAAGTTGGTCATGCAACCCAACGTACCCAAGATAACCTAAACATATAAATTGTAACCAGACAATCCACATCATATTTTACGTACTCAAAAACTTTATCCCTGGTTAATCTTCAATGCCCAGAACAATATCCCCCTTTTCATCATCTAATTCCCCTTCCTTTTGGGACCATTCATATTTTTTATCTTTTATTAATTCAATCACGTACTTCTTGTTGGTATTTTGGATTTGGATGACTATGATGAAGATGAGGGAAACGCATGATTTTTCTCACAGAAATCAATAATGGTGAGAGACAATAGGAACATAAGGCCCGTCCTCTTGAAAATTGGGGTGGTTTTGGTTCTATCTCTTGGTGGGGTTATTTATACCATTTTTAGAACCAAAAGAGTCAAGCCTTCTAATTCATCCTTGCCTTCTTGTTCTACAGGTTAATTTAGAGCACCATTTTAAGGTGTTGCTAATTTGATGATTTTGGTTCCCATTCTTTTCTGGATCCGAATTTCTTTCTAATATTTTGATATTTGTGGGTTGAGTTACAGGTGGTGAAAATGGTGAGCTCACAAATGATGATCGCGCCTCCCATGCAACTCCAATATCACCTTCCTCTCGCAAATCGGTTTCTACTGTGTCAGACAAGCACGTAAGATCGCTGGATTATCACCTCTTCTTTAATTTATTGTTCATAATATTTAAGGCAATAATTAAGAGAAAATGTAGTAGTTGTTACAAATTGCAAAGGCTAATAGTTTGATTAATGGCAACTGAACAATATGTGTTAGTGTTTGATTATAGATGTAATATTAAGCTTCCTGAAAGTTATTAAGCCTGACTACACGGATAAACTCATGGTTTTTCCATATTTTGATTTTTTTTCCCTCTAGGAAAAAGAAGGGCTGTCTTTTTCACTTTAAAACTTATGACATCTGGTGTTAACAAATAGAGCTTCCTATCCTCCATTTTTCTTTTCTTTCTTTTTCCCACGATAGCGATATTCCTTTGCTATTTCTTTGCTCGGCTAACGGAAAAAAATCCTTCTTTTTACCCTGCCTCGCTCCATCCTTCTCTAGATAGTAAATGCGTTGTAACCACTTCCTCCCCTCTTTGTGGGAAAAAGCTTCTGAAAGCCTATTAGTTAGTATTAGTGAAAGAATATAGTTAAGTGGTCCGTAGTTGTCGCAATCATTGGTCTTCATCTCAAGTGCTTTCTTCAATGAGTCCAAGTCTGCTTTCAGCTCTTTTCAGGATAAATATCAAATGCAAAGAAAGCAGAAGATGCGGCTTAGCCAGCTCGCTCTAGTCCCCTGCGGTAAGGATGAGAAAAGGTCAAGGAGTTAATAGTAGGGAATAGGGGCGTCAGTCTGAGCTCTTACTGTTCGAGAATCAATTGTACATGAATGCTCATTTATAGGCTCTTCCTTAGACATGTATGTGCACATGAATTTTATCACTTATTTGAGAGCCCGAAGATCAGGGGCTTTATTTTGTGCCTTACTTTTTCTAAATTTCTCTCGGTTACAGTTGCATAAAAAAGTTAGAAAAATCTTAGACTACTGCGTCGATATCTTTGGTATTTGTTTTCTTTAACTTTGAATGCCTTGATTTCTCGTCAAAAGAATTTTCTTTTATTTTCAGAACTTTCCCCTCTGCTGTTCTTTTTAGATGTGCTTAATGCATTTCACTTTTTTGGTGATCTAAAAACATGAATTAAAAAACTTGCTAGTTGCTAATCGACTAAAAGAAAAGAAACTGCGATGAGCAGAATTAGAGTGTATCTCTATTTTGTTCCTATAACATATGTTGATTGTTGTCCTATTTGTGAGGTAATAACTTTTTTGTTTCTCTTGTAGGAGGACCTCCACATCTGCAAACACATTATTGAGAATTCTACAGCTCTTCCATCTAGCAGTCGTATATTTAACAGCAATAGAGATGGAATTCTCTTGCCAGAGTTTGATGAACTTGTAAAGGAACTCCTTTTATCTACCTCAAAGAGAGACATTGAAACGCTGTTGCAGTATGAAGATTCTCCTAGAGAATATAGAATTGTTGAAATGGTTAACCATGAGCAAGAGATTAAGAGCCTGAAAAATATTGTTAAAACACTCGAAGAGAGGGAGAGGACTCTAGAAATCCAATTGCTCGAGTATTATGGTCTTAAGGAGCAAGAAACTGCTATCATGGAGCTTCAAAATCAACTAAAAATAAACAACATGGAGGCCAAGCTTTTTGGTCTAAAGATTGAGTCATTGACTGCAGATAAGATGAGGTTAGAAGCTCAAGTGACCGATTATGCAAAAGTTGTTTCTGAACTTGATGTTGCAAAAGTCAAGATAAAGCAACTCAAAAAGAAACTGAGATCAGAAGCTGATCATAGTAAGGAACAGATTTTATCCCTTCAAGAAAAAGTTATGAAGCTGCACGACGAGGAAAAGAAGGCCGTTGAAGCTGAATCGGATGTTCAGTTAAAGCTCGGAAAACTCAAGGATTTGGAGAATCAGGCTGATGAGTTGAAGAAATCTAATCACATTTTAAGAAAAGAAAATTCAGAACTGGCTCATAGATTAGAATCTGTTCAGATCATTGCTGCTTCTGTGTTGGAAGATGAAGAAGTAATTCTTTTGTTCATGTTACATTTCATTTTCCCTATATATGTCTACTTAGCGTGTACTTATTATATGATCCTTGCCGCAGACAGAAGCACTGAAGGAAGAAACTCTACGGTTGAAAAAGCAAAATGAAGATTTAGCAAAGGAAGTTGAGCGGCTTCAAGCAGATCGGTGCAATGATGCTGAGGAACTAGTCTATCTCCGATGGATAAACGCTTGCTTGCGGTACGAGCTGAGGAACTTACAGCCTGTTGCAGGTAAAACAATTGCAAGAGACCTCAGTAAAACATTGAGCCCCAAGTCGGAGGAGAAAGCTAAGCAACTAATTCTTGAATATGCAAATAAAGAAAGTCAGGGGGAAAGGGAAAGTAGCGTTAATGATTTCGATTCTGATTGGTCATCCTCTCGAACATCCTTTCTTACAGACTCTAGTGAATTTGATGACACTTCTACTGATAATTCATCACCCCGTAAGACTTCAGGCAAAAAGAAGGTGTTTAGTAAGCTCATGAGATTACTGCGGGGAAAGGATAGACGTCTTAGTCGGAGCTCTTCCATGGACATGGTGCACAATGTTGAAGATAATGTGGTAAGACATTCTAGTTATTCTCCAGGGTACAGTTCTGGTTCATCCAAACAATTTCTGGAGTTACATTCGGCTTCTCAGAGTTCAAGGAGCGACAAAGGAGAAAATAACAACTATTCAATAGATAGTACGAGAAACAGTGATGGGGGTTCGTCATCAGGTTCAGGAAGATTGGATTATATCTCAAATCGTCTGACTGATTCACCTCAAGAAAATATAACTAAAGATGAGTCAGAAAAAGTCCAGAAAACCGATTTAGTGAAATATGCAGAAGTGCTAAAAGGGTCTCGTTCTAAAGCTGGATTTTGCAGGAGATCAGCATCTGTTAGTTCCTTCTAACATTTGTGTAAATAAAGTTTATACCAGTTTTCTCAAACGGTTACTATTTTCCTTCTATGTTTCCCCGACATTCTTAGCCTTCTTGATTTGAGGTAAAAAAAAGGTTCAGAAGTTGAAGTTGGAGCGTATCTTTGGGGGTATTACAAGGTTTAAGTAAGAGGTGTAAATTAATTCAAAAAGTTTAATCATATTTTGAGTTGAATTTGTAGTTCGAAGTTACGGGGTCCAAACAAAATGGGGTAAAGCTTTGCTATACATTTCGGATAGAATGGAACAATTATTTATTCTGTAATAGTGGCAATGTCGAACTCAACAGAGGGTAGGTTAGCGACGACAATAGTACGAGACAACACTTTCTCTCTAATCTTTTAAGAGTCAAAAGATGTGTTTCTCTATATAAGTATTTTTTTTCCATTTTCTAATGAGAGACAAACTGCCTTAGTAAAATATTTCCCTTCAAATCTTTTCCCTCGTTTTTCCATTCACGCATCTTTATTAAATTAGGTAAAGAAACCCAACAATTTCAACATAGTGTGGATGTATGTCTTGCTTTTAAATGACAACGAACAATTTTTTTAGTACCGATGGTCGGAGATATTACATCGAGTATTGAAGCCTTTTGAAAGGATTAAAGTCTTCTTTTTTAATTTTCAAAAAAATACATTTTTAATAATATAGTTTAATTAAACATGAATTTTTTCATTTCTTTACACAATATGGTGAATCTATTAATTTTTTCTTATTTTGTAGTTTAGTGAATCTATTTATTTATAGATTTATTCATTTAAATTTTTTAATTATTTCTAGTTTTACGTTTTGTTTTGTTGTTCAGTACATATTTAGTGGTATATTTTAGCACTATAAAATTTGATATCTAATTCGAAATATATTTATGCTCAACACATAAAGATAGTGGATATATATTTATTTAATATCTCAAATATATTTTGTGAAAAAATAAAAACTATTGTATTGTCTTAAGAAGTAGAACATAATATAAAAATTAAATAGGCAAAACAACAAGGAGATATACTCAATACGGATAGAATTTGTGGGATCAATATTAATTTTTTTTAAAAATTTTATTTAAGGGATTTTTCACCTTTGATAGATACTAAACCAAAATTAATCCTAGTCTTTAAAATTACTATATACTAATTTCCTCTCCCTCTTCCATCGTTCTTTGCTGACGGAAATCGCTTTCATTGGTCGACAACCTCCATTTACCTCATCAATCTTATACCACAATATTCGTCTCTCCTTCCTCTAAACGAATCCATGCTCCAATCCCTTAAATCCTCGCCAAACTTCACGAATTTGGAAAGAACCAAACTCCTAAACACCATCTTCAATATTCTTTCTCAAATTCGAGAAGAACCACTTATCCCCTCTATACAATTCTTATACCATTCGATAGAACTCAAGGAAATCTATCAACCATAATTAGTTTCAGTCACAATTTCTGACAATCCAATTCTATCCTATGTTATAATACCTAGATATTCAAAATCTTCATTCACCAAATATCGAAAAATAATTGGTCGAATATAATGTTCCCATCTAATCAATCGAAAATCTCCACAATAGTGATCGTAAAGTAATTTACATTTGGTTTATAATCCATATGGTGGTAGAAACCTAAAACTAATGGAGTTCAATCACTCTCTATCCCTAGCTAGTCTTCCCCCATATAATAACCCTCTCTCCCTAGCTAGTCTTGTCTCCTTTCCTATGGCAATGGGGCGGGGCGGGGCAGGTTTTGTTTGATGCGGGGTGAGGCGGATTTACTCTTATACGGGTGCGGGGCGGGTTAAAACTGTTTTTAAAATTTTTAAAGCAGGGTGGGGCGGGTTGCGGGTTCAATGCGGGACACCTTTAAATTTTAGCTTCTTTGAAACAAAGCAATCATTTCAACTACAATTTCACATTCTTAATACCACGAATACTATTTTGATTTATAGTTAACCAATTTGCATAAGTCTCACCAAAATAATATTACATAAGTCATCTAGGTAAATGCTTCCAGGAATAATTTTTCCTTATACCACTGCTATTCTTTTATGTTTTTTTTTGGAAGAATTAACTCAAATAACCGTCCACCCAACCACTTAAACTAAAAATAACTGGTGGAGGTATAATATATGCATAATTTATGTATTATATGTGTACCGTCAATGTATAACCTATATATATGGCTAGAAAAAGTAAAAAATAAATATAGCCGACTATTTGTGTAAAGATCCCTTCTTTTTATTTCTCATCCGGTGTCCGGTACCCACATTGGAGCCTGACTATATTCGCATTTGCAACAGGTAGGGCTCCATTTGGGAGAAAGCACTCCCTACTAAGGACTTCTGCATATCCAGAGCTCGAACCCGAGACCTCTTATCAAGGGAAGAGCAACCCCATCAACTGCTAGTATTCTTTTATGGTTTCATGATGAAAAAAAAAGTAGTGAGTATATGTTACAGATAAATGGAATTCGCAAGCCAGCTTTTGCAGGACGAGACCTCAGTCCCATAAACATTAAAAGGAAGAGGAGACTTTTCAATTCAAATCTTGCTTAGTACATTTTTTTTCTCCAACACAACACATGGTACTCTCATTAATAAAAGAAAAATATTAAGCAATACAGGACAACGTTTTCATCTCCCAAAGAAGAAGTAAACAAGAAACCCCAGAAACAAAAGAAAAGGAACGTGGTAACTTTAAAAAAGACTTGTACATTAAACTGAAAGGGAAGATAACAGTAACAATAATTTAAATTTTGTTCAATTATCCAATAAGGTTGATGCCTTGGATGATGAGTGAATCAGCTAAGACTTGGTTAGCAGCTTGAGATGGATGTACACTATCCCAAAACACATACTGAGTTGCATTGCTACAAGTCCCTGGTGACTTTGGGTTGCACAATAACGACGTCGTCTCCACTGTTCCTGTTCCACAACAGCCTCTATTTGCTTCCGTGAATCCTAATCACCAAAAAGTATGTCATGTCAGTAATAGTACCATTCGCAGGATTTTGTATAAGCAGTGTCAGTCGTGAGTAAATTATGTCAGACAACCTAATTCTATTATCACAACTCGACTTCTATGTGTCGATATATACTATGTAAATATTATATGGGAGAGGATGTGGAATATTGACGTACCGTGGTCTGATGGAGATTTGACGAGGTCATATAGAGGCTGGAAAATGTCAAAGATAGCAATCTTAAGGCCAGGAAGTTGTTTTTGTAATTGTGTAGCAGCTGAATTCATCTTCTTGTTGAATTGTTGGGCATCTGTATTGATTTTTGAGACGCATCCACTCTCGTGAAATCCGAACAAAGTTCTAGCAGCAGGAAGACAGCCCAATGGTGGCAGTGAAGTTACTCCAATTCTCCTTGCTCCTTGCGCATGCAAATCCTGTTTATAGAGTTGTGGACCGTTCAGTAAAATTAGAGGTGAAAAATGAACTCTTTTTTTTTACAGTAATAATCAAATCAGTCTAATTTGATAAACAAGTTGAAATCTACAAAGTCATGAAATTACGGGGTCAAAATAGTGTAACACAAGTACATGATTGGTCAAATGCAACCCAAATTCAAGCATAGACTATACAATTTTGAGCGAGAATTACGTAAATTTGGAAGAATTTAAGGAGAAAGACATTAAATTTCACTCTTTTTTTCAAAGAGTAAAAAAGAGAAAAGAAAAGAAAAGAGGGACTGGGTCATTGTAGGGGAACTGTATTATGACTTGTTATTTTGTTCTATATTGACCGAACCAAATTTTGAACGAGTTGGATCATGATTCATTTATTGATTTGACCCGTTTTAATCGCCCAAGTTTAACCCAACCAGCTCATTTACCACAACATTTACACCTTTAAGATAGACGGATCAATTCCATATAAACTTAATTTGTCTGCAACATCAGCTATCGTTAACGTAGAATTAATGATGAAACTAATACATTAGAAGCAAAATAACCAACCTTGACAAAGCTAGTGAAGATGCCGACAAGATAAGAACCATACTGATCAGGAGTATAGAGTTTGTTAATATAAGGATTGATGTAGTAATTTTGCAAGAAATCACTGCTTCCTGCGCTTAATAAGTAGAGCGCATCCTTTAGGATTGATGCCGCTTTTTGGCTGCCTGCAACTTTTGTTAGCTTGGCTTGGTATTCCTTGTAATATTGCATCTGTATTGACAATGGAATTGCATGCTGCACCAAGATTTGTCAAAACAATTAGCCCCAACATTTACACATTCGGTTATATGAATTTTCACTAATCATATTAACATTCTTTATACGCATATTAAAAGGACAGTCTGATGCACTAAGCTCACGCTATCCCCTTAGTCTGGGAAAGGATTGGACTATAAGGGTCTATTGTATGCAGCCTTATCATGCATTTCTGCAAGCGGCTATTTCCACGGATTGAACCCGTGACCATCTGGTCACATCACAATAACTTTACCAATTACGCCAAGACTCTCCTTCATTATTTATACTCATATCGGACCAATATTATACAAAATAAAAATGAAAATACAGAGTGTTGTACTTAGACTTACGTTGAGGATGGCAGTTTTATCATCATAGCCAGCAGCGGCAGAAGCGAAATTAGTACCAATAAGGAGATTTTTGCCTGATGCTTGGGGGCTCAGATATGCAGATGGGTAAGTGGTGAAACCAAGAGTATCAGCTGCAACAATAAAATAAACCACAACTGTTAGGTTGGTATTATTTAGAGTGAACAGTTTCTAATTCGAGCCCTGAGAATAACACTCATGCTAGATCGAAAACGCTAAAATTCTCACTAGTAGACATTCTACGGCGCAAATTTAGTCGAGCAAGTGAGTTCCCTACAAATAATGGACTACATATTTAGTACTCCTTTAAGTCCATTTTAATTGATATTTTGACTAGTTTTACATATATTAATAAATTTATCATTTAGCATAATTAATAATGAAATTGACTATATTAACCTTAATTTGTTCATTAAAAATACATTAACTTCTTAATATCTGAAATAATTAAATATTGTGAATCAAAAAAAAAGAAAAAAAGAAAAACATCAATTAAAGTAGACCTGAGGAGTAGTAAGTACTAATATATGGAGTCGTTACCAGTGATATCAGTGGCTAATTTGCCATTGCAGAATCTACCAGTAGGTTGACGATTAACAAAATCCCTTCCATAAGGAGGATAATTGGCCTTAAAAAGGGTGTGAATGTAGTCATTATTCCCAACATCCACAGCTGAATCGCCAAATGTAATGATTGCCGGAACAAGGGTAGTCGAATCTTGAGCCTTTAGACGGTTGGCAAAACCCAATAACGCCACAAAGATCAATGCCAATTTTTGGATTCCCATTTTCCAAGACTATTATGTGTTTGAGATTTTCCACTCAAAAAACTTTTATAGTAAAGCCAAGTGCATGTCAGTACCGACTGAGGATCAATAATTGTGCATTCAAGATGGGAGATGAAGGTTGAGCTAGCCATTAATGCCGCTTTGGAAGTAGTTAAGTGGTATTAATTCACTAGATGGTAAAATTAAGGTAAAAATACCTGTCCAACCTACGAAATCTCTTAATTTTATCTTATGTTATAAGGTCGGGATTACTTATCCTTTGATTTAATATTAACTCAGCTTCAACCTGAAGTATAACATACGATTATAATAATAGTAATAATAATAAAAATATTAATATAATCTCACAAATAAAATCTATGATGGATAGTGTATTACGATCTACTCATATATCTTATGAAAATAAAGAGATTATTTTTTACGTACTCTTGGCTCAGACAAAATAACGTACGATTATTATAATCAAAAAAAGAAAGGTAAATTTGAACATTTTCCCTAGTGTTTCGACACATAAAATACATCCATTTCGCGCTGGAATTATGTTAAAAGTCAAGTACAAATACGAAATATATAACAGCAAAGGTATGATTACATGAATGATGTTAGAATAAATGGAGAGTAAAATAAAAATATTTCGTAAACGGAAGAAATGACAACATATATATCATAATTGATTTTACCTTTTACTAAAAGGAAAATATGATTTTTTTTTTCTTCATATTTGGCTAGTCTTTTTGCTGGGTCAAATTTTTTTACGGTTTTATAAATTAAGGATTTTTTCTTCTCATTTAGTAGTATCCACAAGGGATTTGAGAGTCTACTTTTGCGGGAGAGTTTTTGAGATAAGTATTAGCCTGCCATTTGTGTCTCTTTGTGAGGTTGTTCTCTCGACATTGCTCATCTTCGCACGTGAACGTAAATTAATTGACTGAACTTTATTAAATATTTGTGCCTGTTTTAGCATATTTTTCTTTTATTATATAATTTATCCTCGTTCAAGATTTGTTACTAGCTTCCGCATCATACCTGTTTATTTCAATACTAACGGGAGGAATAAATTTGAAAATTTTTCCTCTAAAATAAAGATATATTTAACACAGCTTTCTTTGCCAGCGGTGTCTACTGCTTTATTGACGAAAGAAAGCTTCGTTTGTCAACCTCACAAACAGGGAAAATTTGGTAAGCAGCAATTACTACAACCACAGAGTTAGCTATTGTCAATTAAAAAAAAAACAAAAACAAAAAAAGCTATTGTCAATTCTAACAACTACTACTAACATGGAGCTAAATGGAAAAAGTAGTTGAGGGGGGCATATTGAATGAATGGTGTGCATTGGACTGCGGCCACGAGGGGGTGAAGAAGAGCAGAACATGTGATCGGAGTTAATTCCCCTGTTTCATAATTTGCCGGCTTGATCAAGACAAATCCAACCGGACTTACCGATTTTACAGATAAGAACTGAAATTGACATCTGGAATTTTAATTTTTTATCAGCTTCTTCATATCCAAATTCCTCCTCCTTGGATCTATATAATAATACTATTGCCTTTTTTCCTCTTCCCTTTTCAGTGTATTTGCTTGAAATCTAAAATAGCAGACACGAGTTCAAGTTGTGAAAACAAAATACTTTGTATACCTTTTTTTGTACTTCAAAACTAATACTCTCATTATCTCATCTTACTGGCATATTTACTATTTTGGAGGATCATAAGTTCTCCTAATTTGTACATATAGAATCCATTAGGCAGTTGAATGGTTTGGTTCATGTACTTATCTTGAATTATAATATAGATGATTGTTGTTACGTTCGAGCAACACTAAAGTTAACTCCGTATGATTTATATATTACGGGTTCGAATCGTGTAATACGTCATTGATATTTGTATTAGGGTAAACTGCATACGTCACATTCCTTGGATGCAGTCGTTCCCTGGACTCTGCGTGAATGCACCCTCTTTTTTTTTTAATTGTTGTTATGTCGAGTATAATAAAATAAGTATTACTAAACGTGTATTATTCTTTCATATTTTATCTCGAATCAATAATATGTGGATCATTGCATAACTTATTCAATATTACCAATGGAGAGTTCATGAGGCAATTCTATTTTTGCACGACCGACTAGGCAATTTATAAATTATGCGGAATTTTATGAGTTGATAATTCTTGTAAATACAGTAAACCAAGCGAACCCTGAATGGAAAAGAAGTAGACAACGACACATGTTGAGTACAAAGATTCAATTAAGTTCATGTTAGCTCTGTTCTTGATAATAACTAAAATAATGAGAAAGAAATTTGGTCAAGGAGAGTGGCCCTTTAAAGAGTGAATTGAATAGTAAGCAGCAAAGCTCTTAAATTAAATGTGAAGGTTTTAATGTAGGCATCGAGTGAACCCCTCGTTGAATCAGTCGTCTCAAAACTCCACATTATATTCATCTCCATAACCATATTCCATAATTATTCTTCTGCCTGCGCTTACTACCACATTAGAGCTTTGCACTGACAATTGAAATTTAGAAACCGCGTGGACCATAAGTCTTGCGCTCGAGCTTCGAGAATAAAAAATCTCTTGATAGGAACGCCTTACTGTTTTTAACGAACCAATTTGTCACGAATTCAAATTAATCAAGCGCAACCAATTGTTCAAAACGTAACTCTAGTTCACGTGAAATATGAATACTATCTTGTTATGTCTCGTAATTATGACCAAAAAGAAAAAGAAATGTTTATGCCTCTATGTAAAATATTTTTTCCTTAGGAATGTTAATTAAAGCAACAGTTTAATCAATTTCAAAGTTTCTAACCTAACTAATTTCTGGTGTTGCATGTGAAATATGACACTCACTTCTAGCACTATATTTTCGACATGTAACATGAAATCATTCGTCATAGATCGAAAGTTAGCTCCTCTGACATAGACTCTTTTACTTCCTAAAAATCCTAGGTCCACAAAAAGAATTAGATTTTTTTTTTAAAAAAAAACGTAGAAGTGTTACTCAGTCGTACATCAATTAGTGCTATGCTAGTCAATACTCTGATTACGAATTATTTTTGGAATCTTACATGATTAGTCTTAATTTTCCTGAATAGTACAAGAATAACAACTCACCTATTAATATGCTAATAATTTGGCAAATCCTCCGAACCAACAGCTCTCTTTATTTTCCTAGGAAGTCGTAGACTCGTAGCCGTAGGTCTGCCCATTAATCTTTTGGTCACACACTCTATATACTGTATTTGTATTAAAAGAGACTTGAAGAATTTTACTAGCTGCATAGTTGTCCATGTAAAATTCTTAAAAGTCTCTTTTAACAGGCTATGTACTGCCCTCTACACTCCGTAGCGAGGTCCTAAAAGTTGTGGTATTTAATGTAATTAATTACGGCGGATTAGGACTCTTTTTTGGCTACAAGGACAATTTTTTGTTCTTGTATATGTAATTTAGTTATATGCATTTAACATCACGAACATATTGCATCATTGCTCAACTTGTTTAAGTCAGTGAGGTGATTAGGGGTGTACACAGGTCGGGTTGGTTCGGATTTTTCAATTATCAAGGACCAAATCAAATCAATAAAGTCGGGTTTTCCAATCTCGGTTTTTTTTCGGGTTTTCGGATATTTTTCGGTAAAGTCTTCATAGCATAAAATATGTAACTTGTGCTCCAAATATTTCTTAAGTCCTAGTAAAATACAACTATATAATGTATTTTTTCAAGAAACTAACACTATGATATGAGATAAATCATAGTATTATACTAAAATATTCAATAACAAAGATAAAATAATAAAATTACATAAAACAACTATTGCTAATTAATATGCCATAATAAAATTAACATAATCTAAGAATACTATATATAGGTCATGCTAAAATAAGTATAGTTAATAAGTACTAATATTAATTACATAACTAAGCACTAAAGAAAATGATAAACTAAGTTATGCATTCTTATTGTAAACCAATGTAAAACTAAAATAATTATCCAACACTATCGTCATTCCAAGTATTGAATTGAATTTCTTTTGTTAGCATTATTATTGATTTGAACTTTGTTTGAGTTACTATATTTATGGGCTTTAAAATTTATTAATATTCAAGAATGTTAAGTTTAAATTTGAAATAATACGTTAAAAGATAAAATTGTGAAAAAGTTTACAAAATATTTATAAATTACATTACATAAATATGTATCTGTATAAAATATTTTTAAAAATTATATAAATATGTTATCGGATTGGTTTGTTTTCGATTTGACTTTTTTTAGTTAAACCAAATTAACTCAATTATGATCGGATTTTATTTTCCAATACCAAATTAAATCAAACCAAACCACATCGAATTTTTTTCCGATTTGATTCGATTTATTGGTTTAGTGCTATTTATCAATTTTTTTTGTAAAGCCCTGAAGGTGATAAAGATACTTGCATTCGGTGGGTAGGTTATCTAACACTTCTTAGCTCAAAGACTTGATACAATGAAAATAATTGAAATGTTTTCATTATGAAAATTGAAGTGTTAAAAGATCTTTATATTAATAGGTGGATAATAGGGACTAGATTGTATTAGGTTCATTTTTTTAAGCAGGTTAATGTTGAACGTGATCCAAGATTTCACCGTTTGGTCATAAATAGTTAAGAAATTCGTTCTTGTTTTTGTTGACAAGGGTATTGGAATTGTTTCTGGTTATTTAGGAGGGAATTTTTATCTATATTTATTTTTTGGGTCACGTTTTAATGTATATTTATTTTAGCGTATCCACTTTTCGTGTAAACTTCAGGCATACGGGTCTGAAGTAGCAAATGCAATCACGCAAACTTCAGCATTCTAGTAGACGGGCCTGAAGTTGTTTGTAATTACCGAACTTAAGCATTCTACTAACTGAAGTTTTGTTCTCTATTTGATGTACTTCGCATGTTTTAGCTGAATTTTTATCCTGGATTCAATAGTTTTGTCGTAAAACTTTTTCAAAAATTTTAGCAGAAGATGCTGAAGTTATTTAGTTCATTTGTATAAACTTCAACACTAAATAAGCTTAAGTCCTGGATTCATTAGTTTTGTCATAAAGCTTTTTCAAAAATTTCAGCAGAAGATGTTGAAGTTATTTAGTTCATTTGTAAAAACTTCAGCATTAAGTTTTTGTCCTACAGTCGTCATAGCTGAAGTTTTGTTCTCTATTTGCTGAACTCATCATGTTTTAGCTGAAGTTTTTTGCGTAAACTTAGTGTTGGCTGAAGTTTTTGTTTTTAATTGCTAAACTTAAGCATTCTACTAGCTGAAGTTTTGTTCTCTATTTGCTGACAAACTAACATTAACAGAAATCACTGGAGAAACATGATACTACAAACTACAAAAAATGAAGAGTAGAAAAGAAATGAGGAAGAAAGGAGCGCACAGGTAGCAGGAAAAATGAGGCGCCTGAAGTTGTAAAAATTAAGGTATAGGTTAAATAACTTTTAAAATATAGGTATAAATTAAATGGGAGCGACCAAATAAGACACCCCGTGCAATTTCTACTTATTTAGATTGGTGATTATTAAATGGTTGACTTTATTAACACCCAATTATCAAAGTAATATTCTAGTTGATTATTACCTCAATTTGATAGAATAATTGAACAATATTATGATTATTTTAGGCAGAATACATCGAGAGCCACCATAAAATTATCTCATTTTTCACTTAGACGCTTTATTTTAAGTTTGTCCTATTTAAATATTTTAATCGGATATATTAATTGTGTCATTTAGACATAATTTGATGATGTGGCATAATGCATATTTCACACTATTTTTCAGAGCATGAGAGATTTATTTTTCTTTTTTAAAATTTTCTCTCTTTCTTTTTCCTCTCATTCTTTCACACATCATGATATATTTTATTTTTAATTGCCGGAATAAGTTTGCCGGACAAATTTCACACATTTATTCTTCTTCATTTTTCTCCTCTTTTCTCAACTCATCAAATTCAATTTGCAGGTGTTCGTGATTTCCACACAATTTTGATCCTTCTCTTTTCAAATACGAGGTCAATATCCTCATAAATTTTTTTGAACAACTTCTTCGGATCTGAAATACGTAAGTTCCGGCACCGGCGAGCTCGCTGAATTAGTGCTTTTACTTTGGTACATCACTAAAATCTTCATTACATACCCAATTCGCGCGATATGGGTATCTCTGAAAGCTCCAGATTTGGCCATTGGAAATAAATTAAATCACTAATATTCGTTGATGGTGGATTTATTTTCCATCAATTTGGAGTTAATCTTTAATGACAGGGATATTGTCACTAGTTGATTATTGCGTTTTATGCTTGTTCTTAATGTTGTAGAGGGTTGAGGGTGGATATTAGGGGGGAAAAAGAATGATAAAAGGAGTGAATCTACGGAGAAGACAACATGGGTTGCCTTCGTTCTTTTCCTTTTTGGTAGAAGAAGACAGAAGGGAGGGGGGTTCTTGTTTTTCTTTTAATTTTATTTCCAAATCTTCTTTATTTGTTGAAGTTAAATTCCCGTGTCTTCGTCTTATTAGTCACCCTGATGTGTAATTACATATATTTTTTGTGTTTAACTGCTTATCAATTTTGTATTTGAATAATACAATTAATATCTGGTTAAAATATTTAAATGAAATAAAATTAAGATGAAGCGTCTACGTGAAAAGTAAAAACAACTTTAAAAGTCTGTCATCTGCCTATTCTGCCATTATATTATATCACAGTCATATAGTTGAAAAATCCTTATATTAGTTGGTAAGATAAGCCCAACTCGACTTTTAAAAAAACTTAAAAGTATAATATATGAAACTGGTTTATTTTCAAAAGGTCATTAAAGTAATAAATAAGTAGCAATGACTACATTTATGAGCACTTTTTGCATTAAGGATTACTTTCAAAAAATTTGCATGGCTACTTTAATTATATTTCAATTTCCTTCTTCTTTGTCAAATCGATATTATTATAAAAGCATGAATACAATATCGGTTTATAAAACTAACATTATAATATTAAGTATAATAACTCATAATAAAATGACATAATCGGAATTGTAGATATTAGTCTTATAATCCTATTAGTTTTAGGACATAATTCTATACGTTAGGAATCCTACCTGATTACCATTAGGTATCCTATAAGTATAATTACTTTCGGGTTGTCTAAACAATTTATTATTAAATAATATTGTTATAAATATGAAATATCCAGCTATGAAAAGCATCCATAATAGATATAGTGCCTTTTTATGTCCTATGAAGACTGAAATATATATATATATAAGGAAATATTCAATATTAAATAATATTACTATATTTAAGAGTTCACTCAATATGAGATTTGAATACAATAAAAATTAGCCGAATTTATGCTTCCAAAAACCAAATTAATTCTTCAAAGAGATAGATCCATATTGGACATATTATCACATATTTAGGACTTTGTCTAACATCTAGGAGTTTGAACACACTTAGAAATTTGAACTCATCTAAGTTTTGTCCACCTTCAATTTATAAAAATTAGCCAGGACACATACATTGAAATAACTCTTATAAGGAATCATATGTAGAATGCATAGTTTGTAGTGAAAGAGAAATTTACTCCTGACGAAGTAAAATTATGAAGGGAGTATAACTTGATATTGAGCAGCTTTTATATCGTTAAGAATAATAAATAATTCGTCCCTCCAATATTGGTAATGTACTACTTGGAGACTGCAGAGTCCTAGAACATATATTAAAGGAATATTAAAAGGTGAAAAAGAACAAGCAACTGATCTTGAAGAGGAAGTCCACTGTTTGGAGGAGGTTGAAGAGAAGTCTTCTTGCTTCGTGTCAGAAACAAAGAGCATCCAATAAAAGTGTAACGGGTCGTTTTGAGAATTTAAGCTCCATTCGATGGCGTAGGATCTTGAACAGCTTCACATTGTATATATCGACTTGCGTGCAGGGTTAGATTCAGTTACCGGATGATCCGGAGTCGAATTGGAAGAAGGATTTTAGTTTTGGAAGCTTAAGCGGTGGAATTTGACCGGAATTTTGACTTTTTATGTAAACTGCTCCGGAATAAGTTTTGGATAATGTCAACAGCTTCGCATGGTGATTTTGAGCTTAGGCGTGCGTCCGGATTTGGATTTGGATATCCGTAGAGTAATTTGAGGCAATTCGGCGAAAGTTGGAAAATTTTGAAGTTTGGAAATGGAGAAGTTTGACCACAGTTGACTTTTTGGGATATCAGGGTCGGAATGCGATTCCGAGAGTTAGAGTAGCTCCGGGATGTCAATTGGGAATTGTCTGCAAAATTTGGCGCCTTTCCGGGTTGAATTGATAGGTTTCTGCACGAGTTTAGAAGTTTGAAGATTCATAAGTTCGATTTATGGTGTGATTCGTCATTTCGTCGTTGTTTGATGTGATTCGAGACCTCGAGCGAGTCCGTGTTAGGATGTATGACTTGTTCGTGTGTTTAGACGGGGTTCCGGGGGTCTCGGGTTTGTTCTGGATGGGCTACGGGTTCATTTTCCCCTATTTTTGAACTGATGTTCTGGTGTGTGATGTTCCCTTTCGCGATCGCGTAGTTCCAGTTACGATCGCATAGTGTAAAGTTGATCTGCCATATTTTTCTTCTTCGCGTTCGCATATTACCCCCATGCGATCGCGTAAGGTGATGACGTTTGTTCAACGCGTCCGCGCGTCTCCTCACGCGATCGCATAAGCCTACCTACTCCCCTATACGCGATCGCATAAGCCCTTCCGCGATCGCGTAGCTCATTTTTTACAGCAACTATTTTTCTTCTACAGGATCGCATCCCTTCTCGCGATCGCGATGCACAAAACTCTGGGCAGATAGAAGATATTCCAAAATCAAGGGTTTCACCATTTTTACCATGTTTTGACTTGTAGAGCTCGATTTTGAGCGATTCTTTGTGGGTTTTCAAGAAATTCGATTGGGTAAGTGGCCTTCACCTAGAATTAAATACATTTCATGATTTAGTCTTTATTTTTATCATTTAAATTGTGTTTTGGGTTTAGGAAAAACGTTGGTTTTTGAAGAAAATTTTCAAAACGAAATTTCATGATTTGAGGGGCGAAATGGTATCTGAATTTGGTAATTTTTGTATGGTTGAACTCATTTTGGAATAGGTGTTCAGATTTTATAAAATTTATCGGGTTTCGAGGTGCGGGCTCGGGGGTCGACTTTTGGGTCGATTTTTAGATTTTTGTAAAGATCAAAACTTTATTATCCGGAATAGTTCCTTATAAGTTTTATGTGTGTTTTGAAGTTGTTTTAGTTGGATTTGAACCGTCAGGAGGCCTTTTCACTCGATGAGTCCATTTTAGAGTACCGATTTATCGTCTTTGAGGTAAGTATCTTGCATAACTTTGTGTGAGGGTATTACCCTTTAGGATTTGAGTCTTCTATATTGATTGTAGTCCATGTACGCGAGGTGACGAGTGCGTGCTCGGACTTATTTGTGGAAAGTTGACCCTTTAAGAATCTTAGGTCCTTATATTCGCCGAATATGAATTGTCCTTGGCATGATTGAATTTCCTAATTTCTAATTTCATCTTTATTTGCTTAAATGTAGAATTTTTTACTTTTGGATTTACTCCTATTGCCTATTTGACTCATAATTGACTTATCTGAAGATTTATTTTCTTTTACTGTCATGCTATGTCTTCTTAACTGCTTATCTCTAATTGTAATTATCTTCATCTCATTATATAATGATTTGGTCTTAATTGGGGTTATGATTATTTTCACGTTGCTTGTCCTTAAATGAAATTTGTTGAATACCCTTGAAACTGCCGGCCTTAAAGGAAGTTTTGATAGACTATACCTTAGTTGACTTGCCCGTAAATAGAGTTATCAGATTCGTGTTGATTTCTTGTTGTTAACCCGTGCATTTAGGTGCGACTGTTACATGTTATTTTCCTTCCTTGTTGAGCGGTTCTCAATATGCCTAGCTTGCCTTATTATGTTTATTTCTCGAGAACTAGTTTTGCATATCTTGTGATCGAAAGTTCTTGAGTTAATGTAATTGTTGTATTTTGAACTGTTGCCATTGTTATTGTTGTACTTGTTGTGGTAATGCACGAGGTTTCTGCCGTGCAGTTATTGATATGGAGATTTGCACGAGGTTTCTGACGTGCCGTGTTTACTATTGATATTGCACATGCAGCGTGATAAGGCGGGATATGAGATTGAGGGTTGCGCATGTGGCGAGACAAAGTGGGAATATGTTTATGCACATGTGGCGAAATAAGGCGGGCATATACTTTACTATTGCACGCGTGGCGAGACAAGGTGGGCTATGTCAGAGATTGTTTGTGATACTTGTGTTGGCCTGGGGGCATTCCTTGTTGTTGATATTGTGTACTGGAACACTTACTGTGTGAGTTTATTCGTGTGAAAATTGTGAGATGACAATGTACGTGTTACCCTTTTCTTTCCTTATGCTTATTGGTCGTTGAATCATGTTAGAACCTTGCACAAACATACACGCAGTTAAGTACTATTAATGGATTAAGGGCTCCTTGTTGTTGTCAAGTATAGATACTCTTGTTGTAATTACCGTATGGGTAGAAATGACCTAATTAGCACGTGAGTCGTCCGTGCAGTTAGTACTCGAATGAGGGCACTAGATGCCAAGTGTTAGGGTTCGAACATTGGGACCCGTGAATGGTGAATTGTCCGAGGTCCGAAACCTCGTGGAGATGACTACGAACTTGATGTAGAGGTGGTTGAAGTTGTTGAGTCATTACTTGTCCGTGTTGTATATTTACATTCCATATTTGTTTGTGTTCTATTCAATCTTTTGTGCTATTTCATGTTTTCCGCTGATACTTGTTGTTCTCCTTCCTTGTTTAATTTAATGTATTGTTAGCTAAGCGTAGCCTTTACGTGTATATCATTTTTTTTCGTTATTACTATATTTATACTTGCTCAGTTCATTAGCCTAGTGGGTGTCTTGACTAGTCCTCGTCACTACTTCACCGAGGTTAGTCTTGATACTTACTTGGCACTATTGTGGTGTGCTCGTACTACACTTCTACACATTTTTTGTACAGATTACAGGTTTTGCATAGCTGACCGATCGATAGTTAGCAGCGCGGTTACTGTTGTGGAGACTCAAGGTAAAATCGCTCCAGCGTTCGCGGGTTTCGGAGTCACCGTCTCATTTTGTTATACACTGCTGTACTTATCCAGAACAGTGGTATTTAGGAATTCTAGTGTAAATTCTGTAGAGCTTATGACTTGTACTTATCGGATTTTGGGAAGATGTGTAATGTGTAGAGACTTATTTCAATAAGCACTTAAATGATTCTTATATTATGATTGATGTTTATTAATAATATGCTTACCTAGTCCTTAAGACTAGGTGCCATCACGATACCCAACAGAGGGGAGATTGGGCTGTGACAAAAAGATGATTTGATTTTTTCTGAACACTTGGTTATCGATCTCAATGGTAATAGTAGTGCATTTAATAAGAGAAATATTTCTATCATTAGATTAAAATGCAATTTGTGCAAATCGTATGATAAAATTGAAAAGATATCTTAGCTAGCAGAAATGAATATGTTGATTAACTAAATAAAAGGGTGATTGCAAAATTTAATAATAAAAACAAAAAAAATTTCTATTTTTGACTCAACAGAAAATGATACCAATAATTACTACCAAGAAGAATTCTTAAATACTTTAATACCAAATGAATACATGTTTGTTGCCAAGTTTATTATTTCTTATGTATGTTACTGTCACAATTTATATAATAGACTAAGTTAAAATTGATCTTCCATTGCATATAAGTTGATTTTGAAGAAGAATATACCCGTCATGTTATTGAAAAACTTAAATACGCCGAATAGCTTATGTAATAGCACACAAATGGTATATAGAAGTTTTGACAATAACGTCATATATGCAAACATTCTGATACTGGTCAATGTCCTTCTAAGTATATTCTTATCCATGAATTCAACTTTCGTCTTCCGAAACTAAGGAATATCCTTTTAAATTTATGTGAAAATACTTTTTAGTATGTTTATGTTTTGTACATATAATAAATAAAGCACAAGACAAATATCCTAAATATTGGACTATATTTATCGCAGTATATTTTCTTGCACGAACAACTGTATGTTTCATTTTCAAGAGAGATTTCAAGATCGACAACGAGAGTTCTGGTTAAAACAGAGCAACCAAAGCATTAGGAGGAAACATACAAAAAAAAAATATTGTCCACAAAAAAGTGTTCGTTAAGATACCATCACATTAAATACTTTTAAACTATAATACATAATTATCCAACTAACATGACAAAATTAATTATTTGTGTAAGTTTTGATGATGTCCTTTTATTTTAAATCCATATATTATGCTAATTTAGTAATCTTTTTCAGTATTTAAACGATTGTTGTATTATTATACATAAATTTTCTCTTATTAATTAAATTTATTATTCCTTAATATAAATAAATATTTAAATCATCACGTACCATATAGTAATAAAAAATCTGAAAGCTGTGATGAATCAGCTAAATCCGAATGTTATTAGTAATAGGATTTCAAAAACCCAGACCGAAACAATTTTGGTTTGATGATTTTCCCAACATCAAATTTACGGCATTATATAATAATAGAGACGTTTTAGTTTTGAGGACAAAGTATCAAAAACTTAGAATCATGGATTGGTTCTTGTTTGGTTTAATCACTTCTGAAGTCGTTGGTTTTCTTTCACCTTTCCTAATTTGGTATAGTTGTAAATTTTGTAACAAATCATCAGACGACGACCTATTACCAATTTCTGACCGTGCGCTATTCTCCGCTGCCGCCACTTCATTCCGTATAACTTCTAACAGTACGGTATTCGCTTCATCCCGTACGACTTCTAACAATGTGCCATTTTCCGCCGCCGCCGTTTCATCCCGACCTAATTCTGGTCAGCAGCAGCCATCAGAATCGAGAAAAGGTTGAGATTATGGTTTATATCGGGAAGAACAATTTCGTTCTTTGTTTTTCGGAGTATTTAAAGGGAGAAAGATGCACACAGTTCTCCTGTTTGTAGCCATAAATTTATGATTTTTTTTTCGAAATTGTAGTTCTTGTCTTTGTTGAGAAAATATTGGAATTGTTTCTGGTTATTTAGATTGGTGATTATTAAATGATATGGCTTTATTAACACTCAGTTTATCAAAGTAATATTCTGATTGATTATTAGTTCAAATATTTGATACTAGAATAATTGAACAATGTTGTGATTATATATGACACTGATAGTTTAAAAAGATATTAGGTTTTTTTTATTCCCCTCTCCTTTGGTTCCTCTTTGACCTCTCTTTGGATTTAGGGTGTCAAATCGATGGATTGGGTTGATTTTAGGTGGTTCAAAATGAGTTGAGTCAATAATTGAATGAATAAAATGACCTAAAATAATGAGTTAAGATAAACTGAGTCAAGATGAACTTAAATTCGGGTCATAGTCCAACCCGCCCAACTCTTATCAAACTTGACTTAATAAGCATTTTTTAAATGGTTTTATATAACATATTAAACAAAAAAAATATTTCTAAGATATTTAGCCAAAATTACTTGTGGAACAATTTAGGCTAAAAATTACCCCAACTTTAAATGAGTTAAGATGAATTGAGCAAAGATGAGCTAAGTAATAAATGGGCGGATAAAAAAAAGGTCGACCTTGGAGTTATTGCTCTTTTGGTGACTCGAACCGATGATTTAAAATATATTTTAAAAATTATTAGTTGGTTAGATAAGCCCAACTCTATTTCAATATAAGGAAAAAGGTCAAATATACCCTTCTACTTTCGGATATTGTTTATAGTTGATCTCCATTATACTATCTAGCCAAATTTACTCCTACCATTATACTATCCGACCAAAATTACCTGTTACACCCCATGTTTTCGTACGTGAAAGTATACCATAAGTAAATTGATGAAAGCTCGGAAAGGAGATGTTACACCCCGCATTTTCGTATGTTAAAGTTTCGTCGTAAGTTAATCGACGTAAGTTCGGGAATGAGATTATTTTGAGATTACAAGCATTATGCTATTTCAAACAAGTGATGAGTAAATTCGTGAAAGAGAGAGGGTAAACAAATAGAAGAAAATAAGTTTCGTCGAAGTTTGGCAAATTGAGATAAAATACGGTCCAAGCTATAATACCCCGTATTTGTGGATTAGTGTCATACAATTTACCACATGACCGTAATAGTAAAGATGTATAAAGTGTGTTAAAAGTGAGTAGTATTTTGAGTAATTTGAGATAATTCTTATTATATGGGCAATTAGTTAATTATTGGATAGTGGGAGATTATTAAGTTAACCAAGAGATTAGTGGTTAATTAATGATGATTTTGGATAAAGTTTGAACCCCAATAACGTGGAAGCAATGCTTGGTCAATTTAATGACTCTTGAATCATATGGCAAGGTGTCACAATTAAAGGAATGTGTAGCTTAGTCATCAAAAGTGTGGGGGGGCACACATAAAGACTTAAAAACCTCTCAAAAAATTATTTTGTACACTACAAAGTAGTAAAAGAGGCTTCATCAAGTTCATATAAGAATTGATTTGTTAGCAGCGTGAATTGTTGCTACAAAAATCATACAAGACTACGTAATGTTATGGCAACTGAATTTTTGCGATTCTAAGGGAGTACAATGTAATCTATCTCAAATAATATCATATGAATTTTTTCCCTACTTCAATCCTCCATTACATGTTTTACCGCAATCAACGTGTGTTGGAGAAATTGTCAAGAGAATCGGCTCAGGTATGTTAAGGCTAAACCTTTCTTCATTTTGGCATGATCTCGTAATTTCATATGTTTGATAACGAGGCATAAAGAGAAGTTCATACTCCTGAATTTATATACATTATCCTAGTCTCCTAAGTTACAGTAATCTCCCTTATCGGGACTTCATATTCAATTGAGTATTGTCTTCTTCCAGTCAAGAAAGCATAGAGTCTATATATACAATATTACAATATTTTCACTACCATCGAGCTATAATAGATGGGCAGACCCCTATTGGTCAACCTCTGATAAGATGGTAAGTTATATACCGAGCCTACCGTGGCCGAGCGCTTATGAGCGAGCCCAATTGGACGAGATACAGAGCCTAGTCTGGCCGAGCGCCTATGAGCAAGCCTACTACGACAGAGTAGTTATATATATACCGAGCCTTATAGGGCCGGACAACTATTTTACTTATTATATTGAGAGAGTTGAGTCAGTATCAACAGGTAAGTATATTTTCAGATTATCTTTGACTCCGAGTTACTTTCAGTTGTTATATTATCAGTTCAGTTTCAACTTTCTTATATTGCCTTACATACTCGGTTCATTATTTCGTACTGACGTCCCTTTTCTGGGGGCACTGCATTTCATGCGTGCAGGTTCAGACAGACAAACAAGTAGACCTCCTCATTAGGTGTTGCTCGAGTTCAGCTTGATCGGTAAACTCCATGCTTTTCGGAGTTGCCGGGTCTATATCTTTATGTACATTTTGTGTATATATGTATATATGTTATGAGTAGGTCGGGGCCCTGTTTTGATCACAATAGATCCATGCAGAGGCTTGTAGACATATCCTGTCAGTTAGTGTAGTATGTTGGGCTTGTAGGCCTTGTATGTATATTTTGATTGGTTTGCCAACTGTAGTAGTCATGACGACCTTGTTGGCCCAACTTTATATTGATGTTAGTCAGTGTTTGCAAATTGTCTTGCAATGTGGCCCATGGACAAAGTATGACATTATATGTTCAGAGTTCCTTAGTCGCAAGTTGGTACGCAAGGATAAGTGAGGCACCGGGTGCCGATCTTGCCCCTCCCCTTCTCCCCTCCCTCCCCTCCCCCCCCCCAGGTTCGGGGCGGGACATTACCCCTAACATCAACAAACTTTTAAATATTACCCCTTGATCTATTAGATAACTCAAAACCTCTCAATTTTCTTTTATTTAAATCACATGTTGTTTACTAACTGTTGTATTATTTTAATATTTTTTTCTTTTATTTTTTTTCAATTAAGAAAGCAGGTAAGTGTCAACTATTTCGAAAATATTGGATCAAGAAGAAGAATAAGTGGCTTAATTAAAATTATTTGGAAGATTCTAGGTCATCTGACGGATTGAGGGGTAATTTTTAAAAGTTTATTGATGGCAGGGTTAAATTTGACCAGATAATATAACGTTAGAGTAAATTTAACCGAATAATATAACGGAAATTAGTTGTAATGGGTAAATTTGAACATTTTCCCTAAAATATAGTATATGAAACTGGTTTATTTTCAAAAGGACATTAAAGTAGAAAATAGTAGTAGTAACTACTACATTTATGAGTATCTTTTACATTATGGATCACTTTCTAATTTCGTTGGCTACTTTAATTATATTTATGAGTATCTTTTAAGTGATGAGTAATAAGGAATCTGAAAGCTGTGATGAAAGACTCCAACTCCGAACGTTACTAGGATTTCAAAAATACAGACCGAAGCAATTTTTGTTTGATTGCGATTTTCCCAACTTCAAATTTGCGGCATTATATAATAGAAATATTTTGTTTTGAGAAGGTTAAAAATTAAATTATCAGAAACTTTTAGAATCATGGATTGGAACTTATTCGGTATCCATATCCCTGAAGCCCGTATTCTTCTTGTGTGTGCAGTTGTTTTAATTATCTGTTTTTGTTATTTTTGTAACAGATTATCAGACGACGTCGTATTACCAATTTCTAACCATGCGCCATTCCCCGCTGCCGCTTCATCCCCTACTACTTCTAACCTTTCGCCATTTGCTGTTGTCGCCGCTTGATACCCTACGACTTCTAACACGATGCTATTCCCCGCTGCCGCTTCATCCCCTACGACTTCTAACCATTCGCCATTCGTTGTCGTTGCCGCTTCATACCCTACGACTTCTAACAGTACGCCATTCCCCCTCGCCGCTGCTTCATCCCGTGCGACTTCTAACAGTGCGCCATTCCCGACGCTTCATCCCGACCTAATTCTAGTCAACAACAGCCATCAGGATCAAATTTGTATACGGTAGAAATCGGGGCTACTCGATTTCACTATTTGGTCGAGATAGGAATGTTACGTCGAAGAGCTAGGACGTCGAGTCCGAAATCGAAGCCTCTTTTCGAATCGAGGTCAATATCAATCGAGGCCAGAAAGAGATAGACTCTGAGTAATATCGATATAGCTTTATAACGGAAAGGGCGGGATATCCGCGATTGGTCGAAGATCGTGGCGTGAATCTCGGAACGAATCAAATCTATAGTTGTTAATCAGCTGTTGATACGATTTCCGACTATAATTAGAAGTATATCTTAATTAGGACTCCAGTACTATATAAAGGGGAATTTCATTCATTTGTAATCGTCATTGCTTACTCAGAAAAATATACACAATAATTTCTTTCTTGCTTATTGCTCTATTTGCTGTTCATTAGAGTTGTTTTTTATTGTTCTTACAATATCACCTCGAGGTTACTTGAATTGGAGGTCGAGGCTTTGCTTACGCAGTGGTTTAATTTATGTTACAATCTAATTCAACCATTTATTTTCTCGTTTATCAATTGGTATGGGACGAAATCACATATCCTTAAAACCATAATATAAGTTTAATTGTTATCCAACTTTAGAGTAAACAGTTTGGCGCCCACCGTGGGGCTAAGGATAATAGTGATTATTTAATACTGATTTTGATAATACACACTATTTTACGCTTGTTCTTGTCAAGTATTTTTGCTTTCAGGTTAAAACATGTCAAACTCACAAAACACACCCACACATGGTGACAATAGCCTCGAATTTCACGGGGAAAACGACAATTGCTCCAGGAGTCGAGGTGCCACAAGCTGATCTCGGGGGAGCACCGGTTGCCAACTTAGTCGACGTCAGTTCGCACATTGCTTTGAATGCGAACTTGAGCGTAGACCCCGAAGAGAGTGTACGCAGAGAAGGCCGATCTGGTGGCTAAGGTGCACAAGGCAGAGGAGATGGAGGAGTCAGTCTCTAGGTAATATTTGAAATGCTACAGGCTAAGCAAGCTGCTATTGCACAGCTACAAAATCAATACAGAACTCCGAGTGGGGTCGAACCAGAAGCCACCCGCTGTACCGAGCCAGTACCGGAGAGGTCGAATAATAACGAATTGGGGACTGATCCTACAATAATGAAAATGCTCGAGGAGCTCACCAAAAGAATTGAGTCGGGAGAGAAGAAAATTGAAGCTAATGATAGGAAAGTGAAAACATACAACTCCCGAGTTGATCAGATACCGGGGGCACCACCAATTTTGAAAGGAATGGATTCGAAGAAATTTGTACAGAAGTTGTTTCCTCCAAGTGCGGCTCTGAATCCCATTCCAAAAAAGTTTCGTATGCCGGATATACCTAAGTATAATGGGACCACCAATCCCAACGAGCATGTCACCTCTTATAGATGCGCCATCAAAGGTAACTATTTGGAAGATGATGAGATCAAATCTATTTTATTGAAGAAGTTCAGAGAGATTCTATCGAAGGGGGCAGTGATTTGGTACCACAATCTACCGCCAAATTCCATTGATTCATTTTCCATGTTAGCAGACTCTTTCGTAAAGTCACATGCCGGGGTCATAAAGGTTGCGACAAGGAAATCAGACCTTTTCAAAATAAAACAGAAGGATAATGAAATGCTGAGGGAGTTCGTATCCCGATTTCAAATGGAACGCATGAAGTTGCCACAGTCACAGATGATTGGGCCGTTCAGGCTTTCACTCAGGGATTGAATGAACGAAGTTCGATAGCATCACGTCAACTGAAGCAAAATTTGATCGAATATCCTGCGGTGACCTGGGCCGATGTACATAATCGGTACCAATCGAAGATCAGGGTCGAGGATGACCAATTAGGAACTCCTTCCGATTCAGTATATCCAAACAGGTCTACATCCAAAAATCAGAGGGACGTCGATAGGGAGCCACGGTCGAACAAAGACCGCTTTCAGCCATACATCGCCAATCGCAGGAACGTCGGCCCAGGACGCAATTTCGCCCGAAATGATCGAAGAAATGATCAAGGACAGAATTCTCGGGGACTTATGAGCAAAAGTGGTTTTGCTAAGTATGCCGATCCTACAGAGGCACCTTGATTGTCGAAGTATAATTTTAATATCGACACATCAGGCATTGTATCGACAATTGGAAGAATCAAAGATTCTAGATGGCCCAGGACCATACAGACAAATCCTTCCCAAAGAAACCCTAATTTTATGTGTAAGTATCGTGGCACGCATGGCCACAGAACCGAGGATTGTAGGAAACTAAGAGAGGAGGTAGCCCGTCTCTTCAACGAGGGCCACCTTCGAGAGTTCCTAAGCGATCGAGCCAAGAATCATTTCAGAGAAAGGGACGCCAACATGAAAAATGAACAGGAGGATCCACAACATATAATCCATATGATCGTCGGTGGGGTCGATATTCCGCAAGGACCCGTGTTCAAACGCACTAAGGTATCAATTACTAGGGAAAAACGAACCCGGGATTATGTACCAGAAGGCACCGTATCATTCAACAACGAGGAAGCAGAAGGAATTTCTCAATCTCACAAAGATGCTCTGGTAATTTCTATAATATTAAAAAAAATTCAAGTTAAGCGTGTTTTAGTGGATCCAGGTAGTTCGACAAATATCATCTGATCGAGGGTCGTGGAGTAGCTCGGGCTACAAGACCAAATCACCCGCAGCTCGGGTCTTGAACGGTTTCAATATGGCCAGCAAAACAACTAAACGAGAGATCATCATACCGGTGAATGTAGCTGGAACTATCCAAGAAACCAAGTTTCATGTAATCGATGGCGAGATGAGGTACAATGTGCTACTCGGGAGGCCCTAGATTCACAATATGAGGGCAGTCCCATCGACTCTCCACCAAATGATGAAATTTCCTACACCGGAAAATATACGAAGAGAAGCATGCTGCAAAGGAAATGTTCGCGGTCGATGAGGTAATGCCGATATCGACATTGTCAATATCGAAGGGATTAGACATCAAAGGAAAACAATAAGCCAAATAGCAATCACAGCCACCAGCCTCGACTGAATCGGGGAAGTAGGAAATGAAGTAAGAAGATGACGAAGATTATTGGACCCCTCGAACCTTCGTGGTTCCCGAAGATTCCGACGCCACCAAATCAACAGTCGAAGAGCTGGAACATGTTATATTGATCGAGTACCTGCCCGACCGAAGGGTATACCTGGGAACGGGGTTCACCCCCGAACTCAGGGAAAGACTCATTAAATTTCTTATTGATAACATGGATTATTTTGCTTGGTTCCACTTAGACATGACTGGGATCCCCGCCAAAGATAACGACACATCGATTGAGTTTTGACCCGAAATTCAGGCTAGTGAAACAAAAGAGAAGGCCCCAGTCCGATGTAAAGCACGCATTCATCAAGGATGAGGTAACTAACTTCTCAAAATAGGATCCATTCGGGAAGTAAAATATCCGGAATGGTTAGCAAACATAGTTGTAGTCCCTAAGAAAGGGAACAAACTTAGGATGTGTGTAAATTATAAGGATTTGAACAAAGCATGCCCCAAAGAGTCTTTTCCTCTGCCTAACATCGATCGTATGATTGACGCCACAGCCAACCACGAGATCCTTAGTTTTCTCGACGCCTATTCCGGGTACAATCAAATCCAAATGAACCTGGAAGATCAGGAAAGACTCCATTCATCACTAAGTATGGAACATATTGCTGTAACGTAATGCCTTTTGGGGTAAAAAACACAGGGGCTACCTACCAACGCCTAGTAAATAAAATGTTCAAAGAACAAATAGGTAAGTCAATGGAAGTATACATTGATGAAATTCTAGTTAAGTCTCTGCGCGCAAAGAACCATTTGACACATTTGCAGAAAAAATTCAAGATATTGAGAAAATAAAACATGAAGCTCAACCTTGAGAAATGTGCTTTCGGGGTTGGTTCGGGAAAGTTCCTTGGCTTCATGGTGTCGAATCGGGGGATCGAGATCAACCCCGATAAAATCAAGGCTATCGAAAACATCACTGTCGTGGACAGTGTTAAAGCCGTACAAAGGCTGACAGAGCGGATAGCTGCCTTACGCCGAATCATCTCGAGATCGTCAGATCAGAGCCATAAGTTCTTCTCTCTACTCAAAAAGAAGAATGATTTCGCTTGGGCCCCGGAATGCCAACATGCGTTAGAAGAATTGAAATGATACCTCTCGAGCCTACCATTGCTCCATACATCAAAGACAGATGAAAAACTCTACTTATACTTGGCAGTCTCGGAAATCGCGGTAAGTGGTGTCCTTGTTCAAGAAGAGCAAGGTACGCAATTTCCTGTTTATCACGTAAGTCGAACTCTAGGAGAAGCAGAAACTAGATATCCACACTTAGAAAAATTATCACTTGCTCTAATAAGCGCCTCTAGGAAGATAAAACCATATTTTCAATGTCACCCCATATGTGTATTAACCACTTACCCACTTCGTAATCTTTTACATAAGCTCGAACTTTCAGGTCGATAGGCAATGGGCCGTTGAACTCAGTGGGTGTGATATCGAATATCAACCCCGAACGACCATCGAGTCTTAAATTTTGACAGACTTCGTGACCGACTTCACGCCAACCCTCGTACCCGAATTTGAAAAGGAACTTTTGATGAAATCGTGTACATTATCGAGGGTTTGGACCCTTTTTACAGACGGCTTAGAACGTGAAAGGGTCCGAGCTAGGCATCATTTTGAAGCCAACCTTGGCAAATACTATTAGGCATCCATCAAAACTTCTAAGTTTACTAATGATGAGGTCGAGTACGAGGCCATGATTGCAGGTCTCGAACTAGCTAAGAGCTTGGAGCGGACGTCATCGAAGCCAAATGCGACTCCCTACTGGTAGTAAAGCAAGTGAACAAAACCTTTGAGGTTCGAAAGGATAGAATGCAAAGGTAATTGGATAAGCTGCAAGTGACACCACATCATTTTAAAGAATGGACTTTGTAGCATGTACCTCGAGAACAAAACAGTGAAGCTGATGCCCTTGCAAATCTGGGATCATCAGTCGAGGATGACGAAATCAGCTCGGGGACTATTGTTCAACTCTCAAAATTTGTAATCGGAGAAGGTCATGCTGAGATAAACTCCACAAGCCTAACCTGGGATTGGAGGAATAAATATATCGAGTATCTGAAAAATGGAAAGCTCTCATCAGACCCTAAAGAATCGAGGGATCTACAAACAAAAGCTACTCTATTCACATTCGCTGAGGATGGAACATTGTACAGGAGGACGTTCGACGGACCGTTAGCAATATTCTTGGGACCAAGGGATAGCTATTATGTTCTACGAGAAGTTCATGAAGGTACTTGCGGGAACCACTCTGGTGCCGAATCACTAGTTCACAAAATCATCAGAGCAGGATACTATTGGGATAGTATGGGAAAGGACAATAAGGAGTTCGTTCGAAAATGTGATAAGTGTCAAAGGTATGCACCAATGATCCACCAACCTGGAGAACAACTTCATTTGGTTCCATCCCCATGGCCATTTATGAAATGAGGGATGGATATCGTCGGCCCTCTGCCATCGGCCCCGGGTAAAGCTAAATTTATTTTATTTATGATTGACTATTTCTCTAAATGGGTTGAAGCACAAGCCTTCGAGAAAGTCAGAGATAAATCACAATGTACGACTCACGGTCACGCTTGATACCAACGAACGGATGTTCTAACTACAGCTAAACAACTATACAACTAGATAACACTAACATAGTCAATTTGGCAGTTTTAGGAAGCAAATATAGCATGGAGATAAGAGCGGTAAAAGATTCAGTTAAGTCAATTAAGATCAAATAGCCAATGAAGGAATCTAAAAGCAAGTAATTCGAATCTAGGCAAGAAAGGATGAAATTAACAACCAAGGATTCAAATGTATCAATTAAAACACATAAACAGGTAACAGAAGAACCTACGAATCCTAAAAGGCCAATCTAATTGCAAATAAGTAAGAGTACACACTCGTCACCTCGCATACTAGGACTACAATCAACAAGGAAGACTCAATCCTAAGGGGTAGTTCCCCCCCACACGGTTAGGCAAGATACTTACCTCAAAGACGATAATTCGGTACTCAAAAATGGACTTCTCGGGCGAAAAGACATCCGGACGGCTCAAAATCAACTAAAATAACTTCAAAACACACATAAAACGTATAAGGAACTATTCCGAATAATAACGTTTCAAACTTTACAAAATTATGAAAATCGACCCAAAAGTCGATCCCCGGGCCTGCTTGGTCAAAACACGAGGTTCAGACCAAAACCCGATCACCCATTCACCCACGAGCCCAAATATATAATTTATTTTGAAATCCGACCCCAAAATGAGGTCAAAGTCCCAAATAATCAAAAAGCCCTAACTCTACCCGAATCCCTAATTTTATACCTCTAATTTCATGTTTTTAGGCCTAGAATCTAATGGGTGTTGATAAAAATGGAAGAAAATGAGGTTAGGATTACATACCCAAGAGGTTATGGTGAAGGAGCTCTTCAAAAATCGCCTAAGAGGTGTGGAGAAGATGGAGTTTATGAAAAATGGTGGAAATCCCGTAATATGCATTCCGTTTTTAGGCTTAAATAACTGGGCGGATTTTGGTCTATGCGATCGCATAGTAGACTGGTTTTTAAGCTCCGCGACCGTGAAAGAGCATGTGCGATCGCACAGTTCTACTGCCCAGCTATCCTACCCTCCTATGCGATCACATAGTGCAATAGATTCTCTACCCACTCACCCTGCTATGCGATCGCGATTGAGCCTATGCGATCGCATCGTGTTAAACACCAGACACCAGAAACAGCCTCCAACACCAGATTTTTCTATATTTTTGTACCCCGACACCTACCCGAAACTCACCCGAGCCCTCGGGGCTCAAAACCAAATATGCACACAACCTCAAAAATATCTTACGGACTTATTCGTGTAGTAAAACCACCAAAATAACATTAAAAACAACGAAGTAAACCTCAAAATAAATGAAATTTCTTAAAACCTCTTTAAGCATCAATTTTGCATTTACGGTCTGAATCACGTCAAACGGATTTCGTTTCTTGCCAAACTTTACCGACAATACATATAAATCATATCAAAGCTGTACCGGGTTCTGGAACCATAATACGGGCCCGATACCACAGGTTTCGCATAGAATTTCATTTTCAAAATCTCTTATATTTTCAGAAAATAATTTCTTTTAAGAAAATTCATTTCTCGGACTTGGGACCTTGGAATTCGATTCGGGCATACGCCCAAATCCCATATTTTCCTACGGACCCTCCGGGACCGTTGACCAAAAACGGTGACCGAAGTCAACTTTATTCAAATTTCTAATACAAAATTATCATTTTAATCAGTTTTTTCACATAAAGTCTTCCCGGCTACAAGCCCGGGCTGTGCATGCAAATCGAGGTGAGATAAAAGGAGGTTTTCACGACCTCGGAACATAGAATTAGCTAGAAATATACGGGATGACCTTTTGGGTCATTACACCACAATGCTTGCACTCTACTTTGCGAACTTCTCCGCTATCTTCTTTCACCTCAAAGTGTTCCCAAATATGAGAGCGTACTTTAGGAGCACGGGACATGATTGCACTTGAACCTAAAAAAAATATAAATCATAAGTTAGAATATTATTTTTTGATGATAATAAAACAAAACTACAAAAGTATATCACCAAAAAAAACGAGTATTAAACTTACCACTCATGTTGCAAGTTGCAACTATACATCACAGTTCAAACAATGCTAGTAGTGCTTCCAATATTTTCCATATCTAAAGATAATTAAACCAAATATGTCATACAAATAAACAAGTACGATATATTATATTTAACTAAAATACACAAAAAATATTAAAGCTTACCAAGCTCGAGTTCCTCAAGATACTTCAAGTCTTCTTCAACACTAATAGGGTTCTTCTCTTCTCTAAGCCAATATTGAACACAAACAAGAGCTTGCACACATTTAGGAGTCAATGAACTCCTAAATGAATCAAGAATACGGCCGCCGGTGCTAAACACACATTCCGATCCCACACTAGAAATTGGAATGGAGAACACATCATGAGCCAACTCTGAAAGAATAGGAAATCTAGGAGCATGTGTTTTCCACTAACTTAAGATATCAAAATTTTCACTAAAAGTCTCTTGTTCTTCACTAATGTATTTATCCAACTCCGATTTAGCACCCCCACTTCCATTGTCTTCTTTTTGTTTCTTCAAGTGAAGCTTCGTCCTTATTAAAGATGCAGTTATAACACTCCCATTAGATGTATGAGGTGTGTTATTAGATGAAGTAGAAATTGATGGAGATTGAGGACAAGATCCAGTTGAATACTTTTTTACATACTCTTCAAACAAAGAATTCATATAAGCATACACCTCAACATTTATTTTCTTCCTCAAAAAGTTTTTCAAGTGTTCCCTCTACATATTCAAATTTGTTACGTGGATCCTAGACGGAAGCAATAAAAATTATTTTATTCATCTTTTCAGGCTCACCTCAATACTTCTTGAACTTTTCTTGCATCCACTCAGCCATGCAAGAAAAGTTCAAAAAGTATTGAGGTGATCCGGAAAAGATGAATAAAATAATTTTTATTGCTTCCGTCTTGGATCCACGTAACAAATTTGAATATGTAGAGGGAGCACTTGAAGAACTTTTTGGAAAAGAAAAAGGAAGAAAATAAATGCTGAGGTGTATGCTTATGTGAATTCTTTGTTTGAAGAGTATATAAAAAAGTATTCAACTGGATCTTATCCTCAATCTCCATCTATTTCTATTTCATCTAATAACACATCTAATACATATAGTGGGAGTGTTATAACTGCATCTTTAATAAGGACGTAACTTCACTTGAAGAAACGAAAGGAAGACAATGAAAGTGGGGGTGCTAAATCGGAGTTGGATAAATACATTAGTGAAGAACAAGAGCCTTTTAGTGAAGAATTTGATATCTTAATTTGGTGGCAAACACATGCTCCTATATTTCCTATTCTTTCGGAGTTGGCTCATGATGTGTTGGCCATTCCAATTTCTAGTGTGGCGTCGGAATGTGTGTTTAGCACTGGTAGCCGTATTCTTGATTCACTTAGGAATTCATTGACTCCTAAATGTGTGCAAGCTCTTGTTTGTGTTCAATATTGGCTTAGAGAAGAGAAGAATCCTATTAGTGTTGAAGAAGACTTGAAGTATCTTGAGGAACTCGAGCTTGGTAAGCTTTAATATTTTGTGTGTATTTTAGTTAAAAATAATATATCATACTTGTTTATTTGTATGACATATTTGATCGAATTATCTTTAGATATGGAAAATATTGAAAGCACTACTAGCATTGTTTGAACTTTGACGTATAATTGCAACTTGCAACTTGCAACATGAGTGGTAAGTTTAATACTCTTTTTGTTTGGTGATATACTTTTGTAGTTTTATTTTAATATCATCAAAAAATTATATTCTAACTTATGATTTATATTTTTTTTAGGTTCAAGTGCAATCATGCCCCGTGCCCCTAAAGTACGCTCTCATATTTGGGAATACTTTGAGGTGAAAGAAAATAACAGAGAAATTCGCAAAGTAGAGTGCAAGCATTGTGGTCGAGTCTATAATGTTCATCCAAATAGGGATGGCACATGTTGTCTAAGGAAGCATATTAGGCATTGTCTTGAGCGTCTTCCTGAAATCCGTATTTAAGAATTAGAGTCTGCTGCTACTGTTAATTCTGTTGTTTTTGTTGCACTGCTGCTACTGTTAGAAAACTAATTCTGCTAGAGCAACTGCTACTGTTAATTTTGCTGTAGTGTTGCTACTGTTAATTCTCCTATTGCACTGTGTTTAATTCGGTTGGCTATTTTCAGAGAAAAAATTTGCATCCTGTTAATGCTGCGACAGTGCTATTGTCACATTTTTTTGCATAGTGGATTAAGCCATTAAGGCATTAAGCCACAAGAAAGTGAGTAGCAAAATGCTGCTATAGTGCTCTAAATGCCATTATGTTAAATTTCACCATTTCATGTGTATTTGCTTCTTTCTACTTACTTCTTTCTGAACAGTTAGACATCAGTATTTTGTTGTTCAGTTGTTCAATTTCATTGTATTTTTATTTCTTGGGCGAACAGTTAGACAGTAGGGCATTGAATATAGGAGAATTGTCACTCGTTAGTGTTGCTTATTTAGCAGATATTAAATCGAAATCGTACCGAACCAAAATAATAAATACCGAACCATACCGAAATACTTTGGTACGATATTTGGTATACACAATTGATAAACCGAATACCAAAATACCGGACCGAAATTCTTAAATACCGAACCGAAATACCGAATGCCCACCCCTACTTTCTGTGCTAAACGAGAAGAAATTGGGGGGGGGGGGCTAAAGAGTCATAGCCTAGTCACGTTATACATATACATGATAAAAGAGCATTACAGGCGGGCATCATTTCAAGAGTATCGGTGCACCACGAGCATAAAAAACCTAAGTTTCCAAGAGGATGTCTGTGATTATCCAAAAGGTCATCCCGTGTAATTTTATTTAAATCTGTGTTACGAGGCTGTGAAAGCCTCTTTTTATCTCACCTCGATGTGCGTGTGTAACCCGGGCGTGTAGCCGGGAAGCCGTTAAGTGGAAAATTGATAAAATGATGATTTTGTATTAATTATTTGAGTAAAGTTGACTTTGGTCAACATTTTTGGTAAACGGACCCGGACCGGTGATTTGACGGTCCCGGAGGGTCCGTAGGAAAATGTAGGGCTTGGGCGTATGTCCGGAATCGAATTCCGAGGTGCCAAGTCCGAGAAATGAATTTTTGAAGAAAATTATTTTCTGAAAAATATAAAGGTTTTTGAAAATGAGATTTGATGTGAAACCTGTGATACCGGGCCCGTATTATGGTTCCGGAGCCCGGAACAGGTTAAATATATCTATTATGTGTTATCTGTGAAATTTGGTAAGAAATGGACTTCGTTTGACGTTATTCAGATCATAAATGGAAAAATTGAAGTTTAAGAAGTTTTGAGAAATTTCATTGATTTTGAGGTTTAATTCGATGTTAGTGATGTTATTTTGGTGATTTGATTACACGAATAAGTCCGTAAGATATTTTTGAGGTTGTGTGCATATTTGGTTTTTATCCCCGAGGGCTCGGGTGAGTTTCGGGTAGGTTTTGGGGTGTAAAAACATAGAAAAATCTGGTGTAAAGTGCATTTTCTGGTGTCTGGTGTTTAACACTNCAGTGGTTTTGTGCGATCGCAATGCACAGATCTCGCCCAGTGTCCCCCTCCTTCCCCCGCCGCCTTCCGACAATCCGCGATCGCGTAGGTTAAGAACCCAGTCCACTATGCGATCACATTAATCTCTTCGCGATCGCATAGATATAAAACGCCCAACTATTTTAAAAGCCTAAGAACAGAATTCAATACGGGATTTTTGCTATTTTTCACAACCCTCTTCTTCTCCAAACCCCATAGACGAGTGTTGAAGGATTCTTCCACACTAACCTCTTAGGTAAGTGATTCTAACATTGTTTTCTTCCATTTTTCATCAATATCTATTAGATTCTAGGCATAAAAACATGAAGTCAAAGGTAGAAATTGGGGTTTTGGGTAGAGTTAGGGATTTTTGAATATTTGAGAATTTGACCTCGTTTTGGGGTCGAATTTCAAAACAAATTATATATTCGGGCTCATGGGTGAATGGGTGATCGGGTTTTGGTCCGAACCTCGTGTTTTGGACCAAGCGGGCCCGGGGTCGATTTTTGGAATTTTGGGAAGAATGTTGGGAAATCTATAATTAAGCATTGGAATTGAATTGTCTAGCATTTATTGATGTTATTGAGTCGATTATGTCTAGATACGATTGATTTGGAGTCGGATTCGAAAGGAAAGGCGGTGCTTGAGGCTTGATTCTGATCTTCGGAGTCGAGGTAAGTGTTTGGCCTAACCTTAGCTTGAGGGAGAAGGTATTGAGTCCTAACTGCTACGTGTTTGTTCCATGTTCAATGTATAGGTAAGGTGACGAGTACCCATATGTTGTTGTCAATCATGACCGTGAGTCGGATATTTGCAATTATATGATATTTATTGGCTTTTACTGTGTTTATGGGTTTAATATCAATTTGATAGCTATTCATTTGGTGGAAATTCTTAGTTATGGGTATTGTTGAGTAGTTGATCGGTTGAGGACTTTATGTTGGATTACACACTTGTGTAGGATTGGTTATAGCTTTGCCCCTTACCGGAACGGTATTATTCTTGTTGATTATTCCGTGCTTTTAAGGTTTCTTATTATTGATCTTCATGCCAACTGTTGTTTTTATGTTGTTATGCACGAGGGGACATTCCGTGCCATATTTTATGTTGTTATGCACGAGGGGACATTCCGTGCCATGTTTATGTTGTTTATGCACGAGGGGATATTCTGTGCCATGTTTATGATTATTATGCACGAGGGGACATTCCGTGTCGTGTTGATGATATATATATGCACGAGGGGACATTCCGTGCCGTGATTGTGTTGTTTTATGCACGAGGGGACATTCCGTGCCATGTTTATGTTGTTTATGCACGAGGGGACATTCCGTGCCATATTTTATATTGTTATGCACGAGGGGACATTCCGTGCCGATTATACTAAAAATATGCACGAGGGGACATGCCGTTCCGTTTCTTTTCACTTGTTTATTTCGTGTTGTTAATTCCCGTTATTATTTTTGGATATTTAGACTGTTGCTTCGTTCCATCATTTCAATAATTGCTATCCCTTTTCCCCAACATGTTTTCCCTGTTATTGTGCTTACTGTTTATTTCTTGTGGTTATTTCCTGTTATATTTTATTTAAACTGCACAGGTGATATTGTTTGTCGTGTCCTAGCCTCGTCACTACTTCGCCGAGGTTAGGCTCGACACTTACTCAGTACATGGGGTCGGTTGTACTGATGCTACACCTGCACTTCTTTATGTTGTGCAGATTACGGAGCCGGACCTAGTGGACATTGATCGAGGGAGTATCCTTTAGTCCACATGCGACACTGAGTTAGTCTCGCAGATGTTCACGGGCATTGGCGTCACCTCCCTTATCTCTCTTTTCTGTCTTTTCATGTATTTCCAAGACAGTTGTACACATTTATTTCAGACCTTTATTTTTAGTAAATCTAGACTGCCCGTGAGATTGTGATACCAGTTCTAGGGGTGTATTTAAGGAAATTTCGTAAGATTTATTATTTAAGTTTTTGAATTTCTTATCTTCCGCATTTCTAATTATAACTGTTCTAGTTTACCATGTTATTTCAATTGTCTATAATAAAGAAATAAATGTAATAATCGGAACGTTGGCTTGTCTAGCGGGTTCAATGTTAGACGCCATCACGACCTGAATGTCATGACCCAAACCGATGGGCCGCGATAGGCACCCGGTACCTTACTCAACCGAGCACCAACGTAACGTATATTTCTTATTACATCATCATATACACGTGACATACAAGCCTAATAGGCCAACATAATCATTTATAAACTCAAAACATAGACCGACAAGGCCGTACATTTTTTCACGTACACGACATATGTCTACAAGCCTCTAAGAGTACATAAATGTCGTAAAGGTCGGTACAAAGTCCCGCCATACCAAACAATACACATCTAAATCATACTAACCAAACAAGCAACTCCGAAGCAAATGGAGTGCACCAACATCTTCTGCTGAGATGATAGCCTACTTGGAGGGCTCTCGACCTGTCTATCAGGACCTGCGGGCATGAAATGCAGCGTACCCAGGTAAAAGGGACGTCAGTACGAATAATGTCCGAGTATGTAAGGCACATAAATAAATACATAAGATACATGGATGACATATAGAGTACATGACTCAACCTATAAGTCTGAATAACTTTGTAAACCATAAATTACTTTTAGCGTCATGCATATGCGTATGAATGTCATGTCGTGCATAGGTACATGTTTCATAACATCATCGGCCTCTGAGGGCATCCCATCATATCATATCAGCCACTCTGGGCAAAATCATCATCGTATACCAGCTGATCAGGCGGTGGTGCGTATATAACGCCATAACCTTTCCCATATCCCATATAAATATACATACATATATACGCGTATATAACGCTGTTTGAATCATATATATATATATATATATACATACATATATATGCGTATATAACGCCGTTTGAATCATATTTCGGCCACTGTGGGCAACATCATCATCATATACCAGCTGATCAGGTGGTGGTGTGTATATAACGCCGTAACCTTTTCCCATATCCCATATACATATATTTACATATATAAGCGCATATAACGCCATCTGGTCATGGGTCAATGCACATGAATGCAATGCATGAAAAGTACGTTGATAAAATCTTTCGGAGCTTCATAAGACCATTTTACCTTTGAGTAATATCATAAAGTAAACTCTTTTCAACTTTCATATTTCTCTGAGACCCATGAACAAATGATAAAATATTATGACACATGGAAATTCAAGAACATAGATATCTCTAATACTTTTATGAATAGAGTCATTTATGGAATTTGTGCATTTACACGTTTCGTTCGTATCGCATAGATCATGCCGAAAGAAAGAAGGGATAGCCTTAACATACATGTTCCTGGAATTATTTGAATGGAATGAAGCTTCTGCTTCCGTGAAATATGGACGAAATTCTGACTGATCCTCTTGAAATTTTGAACGAAATTGTGGTGGATCCTTTTTGAAATTTCCATCGAAATTTTCTTGTCTAAGGGGTTGAATTGTTTGGATAGAATTGCTTCAAATGAAGCTTGGGTTATTGAATTGAAAATGTTTCTGCTTGTTTAACGTTCTTGGCTTTTTAAATGCCAAAGGCATATCTTGGTCTCTTTTTTTGAAGCCTTTTCAAGGCATTCTTGCTAAAGGTTATGGATAAGATATAGAAATCTTATCAAGACTTGAGTTATTACTTTGATTATTACACATTAGACACCTAGCCAAGTGACTACTTAGTCATTTCAAACTTTGTGTCTTCTTGCCACGTGGGGTGCGGTAGGGATATTAGTTAATTAAATTTTATCCACTTATTAGTTAATCGGGTAATGTTCCGTTACCCGGTAATTAACCAATTACCTGAAAATTTAAAAATTACCCCAAATTATTTAAAATTCTATTTATCTTAATATAATTTATATATAAATCATATATTATACTAACTTGGCCATATGGTACCTTTCAAGGTACTAGTTCATAGTTATCGGGTGTTATCGTTCGACCCGTTTTTATTCCAAGTTGACCACTTTCAACGGAACTCGTTTTCTTTAATCTGTGTACCCTCTTATTCTTCATAACACTTATTTATTGCTTGCTATAAATAGCTTTAGTACGTTAACGTCAAGATGATCTCATCCCCGACTCTACATCGTTTAACTGAAAGCGAAATTTTAACGTACAATACTTCAGGGTGCAATATCGTCGTAACTTAATACTCCAAAGCGTAATATCATCGGAATACTGCAGGGCGTAACATTATTCCCCCCTTTGGAACATTCTTCCTAGAATGTTGACTGATGCACTTATTATTTCCATAACTTATATCTTCCGAATACTTTAGAACTTTCCTTGCCATCTAGGCGACTGTTATGTGAATAGGTCCAAAGTCTAGGAATCCCTCCTTAGGCATCCTTCTCACACCACAACTTGTAGTCGGAATCCTTCCAATCTCGTAACTGTTGCTACCTTTCATCATGCAGCCTGTATAGTTTTAATCTTGTAAGTGTGTCCAGTCTCTAAGCTTCACATGTAGAGCTTGATAAGATGTCCTTTTGGGAATTTATGAGTATACAGAAGTTCTTCTCTAGGTACTTTGTTGAATTCACGAATATTGCTATATCTTATCGCATAGGCCCGTTTAGCCATTCGTATGAATTTACTGCCATAACTCTTACTTTAATTTCTCGTTGCTGAGCTCTGCTGCTAAATCCCAGCTTACTCTTGTTGCTTATTGCATATGTATAAATTTAAGTCATTTAATTCTTCCTCATTACTACTTATCTTTAGAATGACAGCCTAATTTCATCTCATACTTTGTGACTTTTGTCCATCTATTATTGATTCACCTTAATATTGATCTACAACATATCACTGATGACTTGAAATTTCTTACGTAATACTTTGCCGCTAGGGCTTACATTACCTCAAGGAATATCCGAAGTGATTCCCATAATCGTATTTCATAGTGTCTCAATGTGATTCACCTTATGGGGGCATCCTAAATTCGTTCCGCCAGCGAAATCGTTTCTTCTTCTCTTCTTTTTTTCCCTTTCAATTCTTTATTCAAACGAAGGCCCAAACATCATCCTTTATCATTCACAATTATACCCTCATTTTATTCCCAGGTCAACATTTCATTCCTTCTAAATGCTATTAATTTTCGACTCTTTTGAGTTCAGTAGGGCTATAGTGAGCTTTTTATAACATAGAGAAACTGTCTGCTCTTCTGGTATTCATGGGCTTAATCCTAAAGACTTATCTATTCTCGTCACTTTTTCACTTTCCTTTCCTCATCCTTACTTATATTTTCTTAAAACTTTGTCAATCTACCATTAGCTTGCGACCTATACATATCCATTTATAAACTTTCCTTCAACTTTCTCGCACCATAGATTTCCTTATGTTATTCTGGAACGTCAAGCAAGACATCACATCATCTCCAACTTTTCTCTATTCTCTTAACTAGATCTCTCAGTACTTAGAAATCATAGGCTGGAAGACATGCTGCTATCATTCTCGGTTATTGGATCCCTGTGCTTATAGCCTTTTATCCAAAGTATGGACTATTCACGATCTTCTGCCTTTGAGTATCTCGTACGTTGTCACCTTTACCTTACTTACCTTAAAATCTCGTATCGTATCTTCTATCTCTTTTCATAACTTCCCTTCCACCTAGGTGTAATTCCCGTCCATGACTTGAAGGTCTATTATAATACTCGCACCTCTGGTACATACACAATCCGGTGGGAGCTTCGTACTGACTTCTTATGGGGCTGGTACTTCTTCTAACTGGCTTTCTTGTAGAGCCATTATAGATTATGATTGTTGTGTTATTTCTCTTGAACATCTGATATTAGGAGTGATTCTATCATGTTCTCCAGCACAACTTCTATAATTCTTCTAGATCCAACAATCAGACTCCTGATTTACTTAGGTGGTGTAATTCTTTAGTTTCCTCTTTCTTCTGATCAGCCTTTACGTAGGCTTAAGCTATCTTCCGATCTGTGGCTCATAGTATCAGTTATTACTTTAGCCTTTTATGGGCGTTATGGAATATCCATGATACAATCTTCTAACAATTCAATCCTTTGTCTATGCCCCGGTCTCAATTCTTTCTTTTAACTTCTACCAGAGTCTTCTATGGTTGTATGATTGCCAACAAATATGCTGCCTGGATAATGCTCCAAAATCTTGAGTGTATCCATAGTGTACTAACTCTGGATCTTTGATCAAATAATTCTTCCGTTCCATCTTAGCTTTCTTTCAACGTAAGCTATTACTTTTCCTGGTCTTTCTGCCCCCTTGTTGCGTCCATACTTAGTTTATCTTAGTGCCCACACTTGCCTGAGTTTTCATACAACTCATATGATCTCGAATATTACTTTTAATTCTTACTTCCCGTTCATTAGCCACGGTAGGTTCCTCTTTCATTGTAGTACTTAGGGATAACCCTTTCTCGTAAAGTTGTGAGCTTATTACAGACCTTTTTGATGTCCTTACTTGCCTATAATCATCCATAGTTGCTTACTTCCATGCCCTTGTGCTTGTATGGTTGCTTCTGAACTGATATTCTGACTGCCTTCCCAGTGGCACTTTCTTTTATCCCCGTAACATTCATATGTATCTTTAACTACCCCGACTCTTGTTTGAATATATCTCAAGTATTATAATGATATTCTTCGAGGCTGAACTCTCCATGTTGGGTTCTACTATGTTTATCTCACACGATCTGATGACTCGTCTGTAACCTCCTGCTTAGCATAATCGGGATCTTCCTGACCAATTACTAACTATTCGTTGGCCCATTCTTATATCAATATTCCTTGTAATCTTTCTTGGGTTATTTCCTTTGTCTTATCTTACGTCTCGCAATGGCTCCTTATTTATTAATAACAACTCGGGCAGGAACCTTTACTTCCTCTCCTTGACGTCGTGCTTGTACAATATTCTTGAATCGTAGCGTATCTGTAAGATTTGGATAAGTGCCATCTCATTCCTCTTTCATTTATCACATTCTTCCTTCACCATTCCATAGTCACTAGAACCACTTAATTCTTGCTTAATGCCACATTACTCCATATTCCCCCCTTTAGGGATGTACTAAAAAATGAAGCCACGAGGATCTACCTATATATATTTTACCTCTTCATCTTTGGAATCATTTCTCAACATCAATGATCCTTACTCGCCTTGCGGAAATTCTTCTGTACCAAGGATGACAAATCCCTTACTCGCGAGGGTGACACTTAGCGTAACTAGCACATACAGTCTCTTAAGCTTAACTTTGATCACATTGCTTGCTCTAGGGAAGCATTTTCCTGAATAACCATTCTATGAGTTTCTCATGAATCTTCCTCTGTGGTCCATTCTATTATTGCCGGAACGCAATATGAAGTTCTCATGATGCCGACCACCATCAAATCACCCAGTCCCTAATTCATGTTTAGTTTATATTTTTCCACCAGTCCATGCTGACTTTTATTACTCTGGTTCTAACTTTTTCTTCTTAATCACGTTAGCGTCGCGAACTTGTTTCTCGAAGTGAGGATATAACTTTATGGCCTATATTCTTTTGTTACCTCCAGGCCTGTTACTTCTCGTCTTTTCCTTCACTTGACTATCGACTCTGGAATACTGTCATCTTTTTGGCCTACCGTTGTCATCCATGTATCACATCTTACTCTTAATGCTTCATTATCTCTCTTCTTAATTCCTGTGAAATTTTCTGTCTATCACTTTATTCTGAAAACTTCAAGAAGATATTCTTTTTGCTTTTAGTTCCCCTTTGCACCATCCACTAGTTCATTGGGTTGCATAGCATTATCTCTCAACTAGGGATGGGAGCCATACTAAAATAATATTTATCCTTTTCAGGCTTCCAGTGCCTGTATTTTTAGTAGTCATGTCTAACTGTACTATTTTAGAGTGCACCATCTAGGTATCCCATAAGGAGATCTATTATCACCTTTTTAATATCCTTCCGAAATGTATATTAGCGCAAACTATCCATCCATCATTTTGGATTACTCTAACCCCATCCGGATCCTGCTATCCCGTCCTCTTCTTAATCTACACCTGTTAGCCCCCATAGGGCATAACTGAAACACCAATTGTACATACCCTTGTTACTGTTGAATACAACAACAACAAACCCAGTCTAGTCCCAACATGTGGGATCTGGGGAGGGTAGTCTGTACGCAAACCTTACCCCTACCTAGTGCAGGTAGAGAGGTTGTTTCCAATAGACCCTCAGCTAAAAACCAAAAAACTAAAAATAAAATAAAGAAAATAAAAAAAAATAAAAAAATAAAAAATAAAAATACAATAAAAATAAAATAAAAAATAAAAATAAGAATCGCATACCGTAATACAGGATAAATAGTATCCAATAATAGCAACAGGAAATACAATACCTGAGGCGAACAAAACTACATACCGTAATAAAATCTAAGAATATCAAGGGAAATGCATGCTACCAAACCTATCGGTGAACATTATAAATTACCTACTAACCTTCTACCTTAATCCTCGACCTCCACACCCTCCTATCAAGTGTCATGTCCTCAGTGAGCTGAAGTAGCGCCGTGTCCTTCCTAATCACCTTTCCCCAATACTTCTTAGGCCTCCCTCGACCTCTTCTCAAACTCTCCATGGCCAACGTCTCACACCTCCTAACAGGAGCATCAATGCTTATTCTCTTAACATGTCCGAACCATCGCAGCTTCGACTCACGCATCTTGTCCTCCATGGAGGCTACTCCCACTCTATCCCGGATAACTTCATTCTTAATCCTATCTTTCCTGGTGCACCCACACATCCATCTCAACATCCTCATCTCTGCTACTCTCATCTTCTGCACGTGGGAGTTCTTGACTGGCCAACGCTCAGCCCTATACAGCATAGCCGGTCGAACCACCACTCGATAAAACTTACCCTTAAGTCTTAGCGGCACATTCCTATCACACAAAACACCGGAAGCGAGCCTACACTTCATCCATCCCGCTCTGATGCGATGCGTGACATCTTCGTCAATCTCCCCATTACCCTGGATAATAGACCCGAGATGCTTAAAACTCGCTCTCTTGGGGATAACTTGGGCATCAAGCTTAACCTCTACATCTGCATCACGGGTCCCGTCACTGAACTTACACTCCAAGTATTCTGTCTTGGTTCTACTCAGTTTCAAACCTTTAGATTCCAAGTTCTGTCTCCAAACCTCCAACCTCGCGTTAACTCCGCTACGCGTCTCGTCAATCAACAAGATATCATCGGCAAATAGCATACAACAAGGCACCTCCTCTTGGATGTGATGCGATAGTACATCCATCGCCAAGGAAAACAAAAATGGGCTAAGAGACAATCCTGGTCCAACCCCATCACCACAGGGAAATGGTCCGAGTCACCACCCACAGTCCTCACCTGAGTCTTAGCCTCATCATACATATCCTTAATCACCCTAATGTACGCTAACAGAATGCCGCTAACATCCAAACACCTCCACATGACCTCCCTCATAACTTTATTGTATGCCTTCTTGATCACGCTCAACTATGTCTTATAAAAGACTAAGCGGGCGTTGCAAATATAATCCGGGGTATTATGCCCAGAGTCGATCCCACAGGGAATTTACGTATCAATCAAGTCTTTAGAATACACAACTTTTACTCAATCAATTCTCTCAAGACTTTTTGAATATAAATTGGTGATGTTTTACTAATTCTACTGACAATAATAATAAGTAACAACTACTACAATGTGTTGTAAATAATTATGATAAAGATCTAAGGTTATGGTTTCCCCCGTTGGTGAACTTACTTCTCAGATATTTCATATAACTTGGTTAATTATCTCTATCAATCATGAACACTCTATCTACCATAAATCTCTCTCAAGTAATTATGATAATTTACTAGACGCACTCTCTCAAGTTACGCTAGCTAGATTGCGTTACAATTCACTTTAGATTGCACCCGAAGTATCGTTATTTCTAATCCAACTTCTAAACCCTCGGTTATGACTTTCGTCTATACTCCGGGAGTGGTGTTGTTCAAACAATTACAAATATGCACTCTCTCTCAAGTAGATACATACTAAATAGGCACAACTAATTGATGACCATTCAATTAACTACAACAAGAACGTTATTGAACAAATAGAGATGAACAATCAATCAAACTATATTAATATCACCCTAAGTTTATCCCCCAACGGGCTCCACCAAAACCCTAGATTAAGAGAATTAGCTACTCATATTCATAAGAATCAATTCTAAAATAACTTGCATAATTGAATTACAGAGTAATGAAATAAGGAGATAAAAATCAGTGTTTCTGCTTTGCTGAGTAGTAATCCACAGGCTTTTCTTCACTTTAATGGCTTCTCCCCCTTCAAGTTGTGTTTTTGGGTCTATTTATATGTTTGGGATACACCCTAATCGTGTAGGAGACTTATATTCCAACTGGGAAACACTTAAAACTCTTCAAAACTCGGCTTTGACCGGATCAGGGGCCAGGTGTTACAGGCGAAACGCCTGGATAACGCGTGGCCATGGTTGGCGTTTGGGCTCTGGCGCCTGGATAACGTCTGTCCAGGCCTGGCTATTGGGCTCTGGCGCCTGGATAACGCCAGGCTAGGCCTGGCCTTAAGGCTCAAACGCCCGACTACAGCCCGGTGCACTCCTCTTCGCCTCTTGAGCGTATTTTCGACGTTTTTTTATCCATTTAGCTCGGCTTCCATCTCCAATTCACCTACACATGAAATAGACTCCATTATGCACATAAAAAGTGTATTTTTATCAGTAACGCACATAAAATGTAAGGCATATAACGTGTTAAACAATGAATTCTAGCCACGCATCAACACCCCACACTTAAACATTTGCTCGTCCTCAAGCAATCAAATTACACTCATGAACACAACTTATTAAGTAAATCCCTTAACGCGTTATACCAAGAATTTTTAAAACAGTTTAGGCACAAAGGTGTGACATTCTCGCCTCAATAGTCGACTCACACATACCATGCTTCATTCACAATCCACTCACTATTCTAACTTAGAGATCAACAACATTACCTTTCCTTCATGAATCATGTGCCCTCACCAAATCAAAGAGCTAGTTCCACACACAATAAAATTTAAGAACATTTAGGAACTCAAGATATAAAGAATTCACTCACTCTCAGAAATAATATTCATATGCCACAAAAGATGCACCATAAGCTTGCCCGTAGTGTACTACTCTACTAATCGAGCTCATTCAGTCTAGGATCAATTAGGACTTTTATTTGGTTGTAATGTAGGCTTCGGGACGGGTAGGATACATTTGGATATAAGAGTGACTACACCTCCCTAAGCACTTTAATATATATACCTTCATATTCAACCTCAAACTCAATATAGCCAAATTCCACCTTCACAACGATTTTATTTCCCCATACTTCTTTAAGCACAATTATATTAAGAGTCACCACATATATTTTTCTTTCAACACAACACAAGTGTTCATTTTTTTTTTTTTTTTCTTTTTCTTCTTTTTCTTCTTTTCTTCTTTTCTTCTTTTTCAAGTGACTCTTTTTTTTTTTTTCAAACGTGCACCTTTCTCCTTATTTCAATTCTTCCCCTCACAAACCAACCTACCACCCCACACTTTAACTGTTTCATATTTCATACATTTCCAGTGCTTACTAGAGGTGACAAGGTTCAAATAGATGATCAATTCAAACAAAGGGGTATGGCTTGTAATGTGGTTGCCAAAGAAAAATGATTATAGGCTTAACGGGGTTAACTACGATACATAACAATTAGGTGGGTATAATATATATAGTTGGCTCAGCAAAGAAATGCCTATATCACTTCCAAGACTGAACAAAACTTCTATTTCGCTTTGCACACACACGGGGCAAGTTCTAGACATCAAATGCAATGCACAGAATAACACACACATCTCACACACACATGGAACATAACTCACTCAGGATTGGATCTATCACGACACTCCAGTCCCAGTAATTACGCAAATCTTAAGAATTCCTTATTTAAGGTATTTATCCTGGAGTCAAAAAATTGAGCCTAAGCGTCACAACCATAGTACTGACTATTCTCAAGGCATTAGCACGTTTCGAGATATTGCTACTATTAATCCCTCAACCATGTGATTCCTACTCCTAAAAATTAAAAACTACCTACACCCGGTTCAATTAAAAACCCTTGGAAAAGAACCTTGGTCCAAAGAAAAATCAAGGGGGACTTACTACACTACCTAAAACAAAAAATCTTTTTGGTATTTTCGTTAGACTTACTTCCCTCAAGAGAACTGTCTAAGAGATCCATTGTCGGGAAGAGTCCCCATATTTCTAATAATTTTTTTTTTAACAATAATAAAAACATAAAAGCTAAAAACAGACAAACTACAAACATTCACTGAACATAAAAGCTAAAAACAAACGAAATAAAACTTTCACTACCAAATTTCACAATTTCAACAAGCAAAACACTTAACAACAAAACATATATATACAACACCCCACACTTAGTTCATGCACTATCCTCAGTGCATCATGTATAGACAAAGCAAGAAGTAAAACAAGGTGCGAGATACTTCCTGGTTACTCAACGTCTTCATCATCGGACGCTCTCCATTCCTCTTCAAACTTATATTCTCCATTATCTTCCTCATCCGAGCGAATTAGCTCCGCATCAGATTCTTCAGGTGTGTTTATATCTTCATCATCTGGGAGCCTGTATCCCTCACCTGCTCCTATCATCTGCTGAGCATGAGCATTGAGTGGGTATCTCTGATCCAACTCATCCCTTTTATTAACTGACGCTGGACGACCTCCTATGCGCTCGGCATTGGTCAGTGAAGACTCTTCTTTCAGTCTTAAGCCAGTGATGTCAGTTTCCCGGGTGAGTTGTTGATCAATAATGTGGTCAAAGTCGGGCTCAACCGCTACCTTTTTATCTAGCAGGAACTGAGTCAGGAAATTCGGGAAAGGGATTTGATCAATTCTATTGTTGGAACGCACCAACCCCATTTGATAGCGAATCAGGTGTCCCACATTCACTTGCTACCCTGTCATGATGAAGTAGAGCACACAAATCCTCTCTCGGCTGATTAAGGTGTCATGGGTGCACGGTAGTATCCGTGCATTAATCAGTTTCAGCCATACCTGTGTTTCAGCCTTCATCTTCTTCTTGGGAAACCTTTTATGGCAATTAGTCGTTCTATCCCGAATCCAAGTAGCCTTGGAATCAACCGCACAAAGTGTGTGCCTCACCTCTCTATAGTTAGGATGGCGGATAAATTGTTCTAGAGGCTCCACCGGAACATTTGGTGCACCTAAGAAATCACATATGGCCTTGGCTGAAAAATCCACCAAGTGCCCACGAATTGGCATTAATTCTTTCTTGTCCTTAGGGTCAAACCCTGCATAGAATTCCCGGACTAAATTGAGGTTGATGTTTCCATGGTGTTTGAACACATATCCCAGACCCAATTCATGGATGCTCCTCCAAATTGCTGGGAATTTAGTTCTAAGACATCCCTCGTTGATAGCTCCTTCCGGGTGGACATGCTTGGGCTTGCAACGAGCATACCGTTTCCTGGAGTGTGGTGGTATGATGTTGATACCATATTCCCTTTGAGCAATGGGTCGCTACCTCATAGAAGCCACAACATCTACTACTTCCTCACCAGTCATGCTAGAAGTAGCATCTCCTCTTTTTCTTTTCTATTGAGGTGGTGGGGGGTTTTGATTTGGTTTTCGGTGGGGCCGAAGATGTGGCCTTTCCCTTGCCGGTGGCTCTTCTGGGTAGCATTGTTTTACCTGCACAATTTATCAGTAATGAATGAGTGTCACAAAGTATATACTATCCGTTTTCGCACTTTGCGAAGGTTACTAAGACTTCACCTTGGCGAGTTTATGACAATTGACACACATTGCTACCTATTGGCTTCTTGTGAGCCACTTTTCATTTAAAATTTCATGGAATTCAAGATGCATAACGCTAGTGGTGTATTTCCTGGATACTCGGGCTCCAAACGGGACATGTATTGCCATTGAGGCATTACATCGAGCACTTGGCTGGCACAATTGCCATGAGAGCTCTTATGGACTTGAGGGACTGCCTCATGTACCCAAATCAGTTTGGGGTTCCGTAGTACCACTTAGTTTCACCATTTCAGCTCATTCCTAAAGGGTTTCGGGAATTGGGGTGCATAACACCATACAANGTGTGCGTGCTTGGGAGTGAAACTAGCTTGAGAGAGAGTTGGGAGATGAACAAAATAGGAAGAGGGGACTTACCTGGCGTTAGTTGTGCGTTTTAATCAGAAAGCCGGGGCACCCTGGCGTTAGCCAGGCATTTTAGCCACAACGCCACCTTCCCCCTGGCGTTATCCAGGTGTTTCACCCTTAACGCCAGATGCCCCCTGGCGTTAGCCAGGCGTTTCAGTCTTAACGCCAGCTGCCCCCTGGAGTTAGCCAGGTGTTTGAGGCTTAAGGCCTGGGTTCTCCTGGCTTTTGCTGGGCGTTTGGGGCATAAGGCCGGCTTAACCCCGGCTATGTTCCCACCTTCCGTCATGCTAAAACACTCTTCCTTTCACCCGAATTCACCTGCAAGCTCGTTAGTACCTATAGTTACACGAAATACTTCTAGCTACTCTAAGATTTACTACGCATTGGGTTGCCTCCCAACAAGCGCCTTATTTAATGTCGTGGCTCGACGAATACAACAAATTAATAGGTTGCCTCCTATGAAGCGCCTGATTTAACGTCGGCACGACACAACATAAAAGCCATTTAAGGATCGTCTGGTGCTTTAGGTTCACCCAGATGCACAATAGCCAGCACATTGGCTTCAGTCATTCCCACATATCTTTTTAATCGTTGTCCATTGACCTTGAAGGTGTTAGACTCATTTCAGCAGTAATCTCCACAACACCATAAGGAAATACGTTGACCACTTTAAACGGGCCAGACCATCGGGACTTGAGCTTACCCGGAAACATTCTTAATCTTGAATTATATAGTAATACCTTGTCTCCTGGTCGGAAATATCGGTCCACAATATTTTTATCATGTAGTCTCTTCATTCATTCCTTATACAACCTAGTGCTTTCAAATGCTTGGCTTCTGAATTCTTCTAATTCTGTGATTCGATTTTCTCCAGCAGTATCGAAATCTAGATTCAGCTGCTTCAATGCCCACCAGGCTCGATGTTCTAATTCGACGGGCAGGTGACAGGCCTCACCAAATACCAACTTGTATGGAGACATACTGATTGGTGTTTTAAATGCAGTTCTGTAGGCCAAGAGGGATCATCAAGTTTTTTCGCCAAATCAGTTCTTGTGGCGTTAACTGTTTTGGTTAGTACACTCTTTATTTCTTGGTTTGATACCTCAACCTGCCCGCTAGTTTGGGGGTGATATGGGGTTGCTTCCTTGTGACGTACGTCATATTTAGCAAGCAACTTTTCGAAAACACGATTGCAGAAATACGTGCCTCCATCACTTATAATGGCCCTTGGNGACGGGATATGTTCCCTGTCCTTTGGCATTCATTGCAGCCTTTCACCAATTGATGGGCATCTCTGAACAGAGTGGGCCAATAAAAACCGACCTCCAACACTTTAGCTGCTGTTCGGACTCCTCCGAAATGTCCTCCATAAGGAGCTGCGTAACAAGCCTGCAAAATAACATATTGTTCTATCTCGGGGACGCACCTCCGGATCATGTTATCTATGAAAATTTTAAACAAATAAGGTTCATTCCAATAGTAGCTACGGCTATCACGATAAAATCTTTTCTTTTGTACATATGAGAGCTCATAAGGGTCAATGCCGCATGCCAGGTAATTAGCAATGTCTGCATACCATGGCACCTCTCTCACATTTGTGGCCAACAGCTGCTCATCTGGAAAGGTTTCCAGAATATCCTCAGCCTCAGGTGCCTGTTCAGCACCTTCGAGGCGTGATAAATGATCAGCGACTTGGTTCTTCGTTCCCTTCCGGTCACGAATTTCCAAGTCAAACTCTTGCAAAAGTAGCACCCAACGAATTAAGCGTGGCTTAGACTCTCTTTTCTCAACAAAGTACCTAATGGCTGCGTGATCAGTGTACACGATCACTTTTGACCCGATCAGGTAGGACCTGAATTTGTCAAATGCAAATACTACATCCAATATTTTTTTTTCTGTTACCGTGTAATTCAGCTGAGCTCCACTCAATGTCCTACTTGCATAGTAAATTGGGTGCATTACCATATCTTTTCGCTGGCCCAACACTACTCCTACATCATAGTCACTTGCGTCACACATGAGTTCAAATGGTTGCTCCCAGTCGGGGGCCACTATAATCGGTGCGGTGAATAGCTGCTTCTTTAGCTCCTCAAAAGCTACCCTCAGAATTATCAAAAAACACAAATGGGTTATCTTTTTCTAGTAACTTACAGAGAGGGTTGGCAATTTTGGAGAAATCCTTGATGAATCGGCGGTAGAATTCGGCATGTCCCAGGAAGCTACAAATAGCTTTGACTGACGTGGGTAGAGGGAGTTTTTCAATCACTTATACCTTAGCTTTATCCACTTGAATACCTTTACTCGAGACCA
>ML417702.1:18453-59245 GCA_005239525.1 Nicotiana knightiana
AATAATTTAATTAGGTGCATAACTCTTAATTATTATTTAAATAATAGCGAAATATAAGTTACCTGATATAAAATAGGTTAATGTTTAATTTTTGGTTTAATCACTTTTTCCTTTAACAAAATTATGAAATTGAACTAGGAGTAAATTAAATGGTATGATTTTTAATTAGTTAAGCAAATACTAGGATTAGAACTAATTATTACATGTTTAGTCTTAATTTAGGATAATTTAATTTGTAGGATGAATTAAATAGACCTGGGCCAAAATTGCCCAGGCCCAAGCCATTTTCGCTCAACCCAGCCCAATCCTTACACCCGGCCTGCCCCAGCCCCTGATCCCAAAACGACCCCGTTTAGATTATGACAAATCCCAGCCGTTGATCTCTTTTGATCTAACGGCTGGGAACTCCCTAATTTCCTAACATATAAATGCCCGAAGCTCCTCCCTGCCCCCCAGTTCACTTCGAAGCCTTACACCCCCTTTCCCCACCGTCTCTCACCTCTCTCTAGAGACCAGCCGGTCTCCGCTTTCCTCCGCCTTGCTCCGCCGGCTAGAAATTGCCTACCAGCGGCGGAGCTCAACCAAATAACACCAAAACATCACCAGACAATCGTCTCTTTCCCCTAAACCCCGTCTTACCATTACTTTCACCAAAGACCTCACCAAAAAAAGAGTATTTTCAGATCTAAAAAGCTCAAAACCCTAAAAACTCGTCCTTGCCGATTTAGAGAACCTCGTTGGCTCAGACTTACGTGAGTCACTTGCTCTTCACAAGAGCAAGTGATTCACGTGGTTCGATTCAATTTGAAGCCACCGGAATCCGGCCAAAGCTGTTATAGTCGACAGGTACCCCTCTCCTTCGTCTCCTTTAATTACTTGTGCATTAAAACAAGTCACCTAGGTTAGTATTAAAGTATTTTAATTACTATTTCTTTTGCTGGATTAATTGTTTAGGATTCATAGGTTTTCTGTTTATTTCCTTCCTAAATGGTGTTTCAAATTTAGTTACAGGTTGTTTGTTTAACTAACTTAGTTTTAGGTTTTCAGATTTTTCTTTTTCTTCCCCTAAGCTAAATCATTAAGTTATCTACATATGTTAATTAATGGATTTTCATCATAGATAATCATGATTGATTAGCTGTTTAATCGAATCCTTAGGTCGATGAGTGCATGTGTTAATTGCTGTTGTGAGTATTTTTTTTCGTCTGTTTCTTCTTGTAAAAAACAGTATAACGGCCATCTTGTGTATTAATCACCAATTATTCGCTCATGTGTTGCTTAAGGGTGGTTTAAAATAATAATTTTGAGTTAGCCCCTGATTTTGTTGCCTAAGCTCATGATTATTAGTCACAATTAGGTACTAATTTTCAGTTAATTATAGATTAACCTAGTTTCGACTCTTAGGTTAGATTGGCACATTTAATTATCCTAAACAAACTGCCTCCTAGTCGCAAAACAACCTAGATTAATTTCTGGCCTAGTTAACTCCTCATGAGCCATTAGGTGGTTATATGTGAGTCAATTAGAATTTTGATTCAATCGATGGAAAGTTGATTATGCTTAATTACTTAAGTTTAAGTTAGCAACTAAGATAAGTCATAGTGTAGGTTATTAACTAAGACTAATGACTCAACCTCTCGAATCACTTGAATCAATCTAATTCCTAACTTAGACAAATAATTAAGCTAATTACATGTTAAGCTAAGAGTTAGTCCAAATTCAACTTCATTAGTGGTTAACTATTGAGTTAATCACTCAATTAGGATAAAAATCAGTCAACATTTAATAAGCTAATAACCTAATCCTTAATTACTAAAAGAGTAATTTTAAGGACACTAAGGGGTGATGTAGGAATTACAATTGAAGAATCTTGGGTGTAACAACCCAAGAAACTTCTAGAATTAGGAAAATATCATGCAATCAGATTTTTAGGGGGTAAAACAGTAACTCTAAAAGAGGATAAGGGTTGTAATGGATAGGAATGTNAATGATTTAATAAAATCAATTGTCAGCCCTTACCAATTGCTCAACGTTCTCCTCACTAGATTATTGCTCATATCAATGGCCACTACAAACGAAAAACAGAGCTGGAAATTGTTTGGTTGTTTAGTGCATTCATCTTTTATCGCAAAGCATGAAATGGTAATAAGTAGCTTTAAAAAATAAGATTATACCATTTTGAATGTCTTAACTAATGTCATTTAAGTTCCTTATTTTCTTACTCCTGAAATTCTTTTTTAATATCATTTGATATCATATGCACGACAGCCCATTCATGATTATATTTAGAGATTAAACGAAATAGGTTGGCCTAAGGTGCTAATTACAAATTAGGCCAGATTTGTCCATGACCCAAATACTCATCCTTAGACTAGCTAACTTAGTCTTAGACGATTTNTAGGGTGTACAGCTGTCCAAAAGGATAAGGTTAGGCAGTTGTACATGAACTATTTTAGCCTAATAGGATAAGGAATATCCTCTAAAGATGCTACCCTAAATTTCCCTATGTATAGACTAGGATATTCAGAAGCAAGGGGACCCTTTTTTTGGACCTAAAACTGATTTTATGCAATATAAACAAACATTACCACACGTTCCCCCCAGATTTTAAGAGAGATTTCTCATAGAAATTTCACACACTCACGCTGAAAATACTGTTGTTTTTTTTTTAGAATCTGAAAAACAAAGAAGACACTGAGAAACACAAAAAACAAATGGATGCAAAAATCTGATGAAACTGATTCTGGTCTAGTTTTGGGTAATTTGAAGAACTGGTTTAGCTGTTGAATTTTTTTTCTGAAAATATTCGTCTGAGGTTGTGATCTTGTGCCAAAATTCGGGTCTTTCTTTGCTGATTTTTCTGGGTTTTCTCTTGGGTTTGCTGTTGTTCTTGTTACTGTATTAAACTTCAAATAGCTTTGGTTTTCTGAACTTTTATTTGGTGAAATTTTCCTTGCTGTTTTACATTTTAAGGTATGTAACTTTTACCTTGTATTAAATAGAATTTCNGCTTAGAGAATAATCGACAATTGCTTCAAATAAACATTTTAACTATCATGACCATAGTCATGATTATGTAATCCACACTCGGGTGAGGCAACTCATGTCCCCGACTCCAACTTCAAACAATAATAAAAATTACATGTTGTAATTGTGGGTGCATTTCATGTGGCACGGTTACAATATGTCGAAAAACAAACAAGTGCACGCCATCGTGACTTGTTTCAAGATAAATCCATAAATATTAAAAGAGGTTTAAAATTATAAAAGTTAAATGTACAATAGGCTAAAACATGTAAATAGTTAGATAATTTAGGCTAAATATTAATAGTTAAGCGACCGTGCTAGAACCAAGGAATCCGGGAGTGCCTAACACCTTCTCCCGGGTTAACATAATTACTTACTCGGATTTCTGGTCGCAGACAAATTAATAGAGAGTCAAAATTTCCTCGGTTTGGGATTTCAATAAATAAATGGTGTCCTGGACCGTAAAAGATCGGGTGGCGACTCTGAAACTAAAATAAATCCCAAATCCGNAGCCCATTAAAGGCCCGAACCAGGCTGAAACCCAGGCTATTGGGCCTAAGAGTACAAAAGCCTCCAAAAATTTAGTATTATGTTTCTGCACAATCTGATTTAGTCCTAAACCGGGTTAGCATGACTTTATTAAAATCTAGATTTGTTTCTTATGCTTCTTATCGATCTGGAACTTATGATTGGTTTAGGTACAATTTCACACACACACACACACACACACACACACACACACACACACACACACATATATATATATATATATATATAGCTTCAGGTTGAGATTGATTTCGCTTAAAGGTCATTAAAACATTTTGAAGGATGGTTAATAAAAAACGGCCAGATGTTGATCAAAGAAATTTGGTTGTCTTTATAGGAAAATGATTTAATAAAATCAATTGTCAGCCCTTACCAATTGCTCAACGTTCTCCTCACTAGATTATTGCTCATATCAATGGCCACTACAAACGAAAAACAGAGCTGGAAATTGTTTGGTTGTTTAGTGCATTCATCTTTTATCGCAAAGCATGAAATGGTAATAAGTAGCTTTAAAAAATAAGATTATACCATTTTGAATGTCTTAACTAATGTCATTTAAGTTCCTTATTTTCTTACTCCTGAAATTCTTTTTTAATATCATTTGATATCATATGCACGACAGCCCATTCATGATTATATTTAGAGATTAAACGAAATAGGTTGGCCTAAGGTGCTAATTACAAATTAGGCCAGATTTGTCCATGACCCAAATACTCATCCTTAGACTAGCTAACTTAGTCTTAGACGATTTCGAACACATATCTACCCTTTAGTCCAAAAATACCTCTTTTAGACTAAAATTACAAAGCTTAGAGAATAATCGACAATTGCTTCAAATAAACATTTTAACTATCATGACCATAGTCATGATTATGTAATCCACACTCGGGTGAGGCAACTCATGTCCCCGACTCCAACTTCAAACAATAATAAAAATTACATGTTGTAATTGTGGGTGCATTTCATGTGGCACGGTTACAATATGTCGAAAAACAAACAAGTGCACGCCATCGTGACTTGTTTCAAGATAAATCCATAAATATTAAAAGAGGTTTAAAATTATAAAAGTTAAATGTACAATAGGCTAAAACATGTAAATAGTTAGATAATTTAGGCTAAATATTAATAGTTAAGCGACCGTGCTAGAACCAAGGAATCCGGGAGTGCCTAACACCTTCTCCCGGGTTAACATAATTACTTACTCGGATTTCTGGTCGCAGACAAATTAATAGAGAGTCAAAATTTCCTCGGTTTGGGATTTCAATAAATAAATGGTGTCCTGGACCGTAAAAGATCGGGTGGCGACTCTGAAACTAAAATAAATCCCAAATCCGAATAATGTCATTTAAATTGGAAAAACTCCCTATATAATCCCTTTCGGGAAAAAGGGGGTGTGACAGCTCTGGCGACTCCGCTGGGGAATGAACCCAGAATCTCTGGTTCAGGGTTTAAGAATTCGAGCTTAGAATAAACTGTTTTATTTGGCTTTATTATATGATTTTTACATGTTTAAACCTAATGTGCTAAATGTCGCTTTTTACCGCTTTGATATTATCTGAACTGTATATATAAATTGTGCTGAAACCCTCTTCTCTCTGAGTCTTCTAAATCATCTGGGAAGTGTGCACTTCGTGTGACTTCTTTTCTGTTAGAGTCATATCCAAATTTTAGAACGAGGTACAGATAAGTTGCAAAGCCGGCGAAGCTTCTGTATTCCTGGTAAGCTTCTGGAAAATCTCCCTATATAATCCCTTTCGAGAAAAAAGAGGTGTGACATCCTATACCAACATGTACCGCGTTTCTCCAATAGATGTTCTCATGGTAATCTGATAACCAATTAAAGCGAAAGGTAGTTTCTTGTGCCATTGTATGTGATTGTCCAATATCATTCACAGAATCCTCTTGATATTCTTGTTGGTTGCCTCAACTGCCCCATTCATTTGTGGTCTGTATGTTGTGGATTTGCGCTGGACGATTTTGAACTTCTCACATATTTCTCTCATAAGGTCATTGTTGAGGTTGCGGCATTGTTAGTGATGATAGACTCTACTATCCCAAATCTGCAGACGATGTTGTTTCGAACAAAATCTGTCACTACCTTTATCATGACGGCCTTGTAAGTGGATGCCTCGACCCAATTGGTGAAATAGTTGATATCTACTAAGATGAAACGATGTTCGTTTGATGGGGCAGGCTCTATAGGTCCAATCATGCCCATGCCCCAGGCAACAAACGACCAAGGTGAACCCATTAGATTTAACTCATTTGTTGGAAACCGGATGAAATCCCCATGAATCTGGCACTTGTGACACCTCTGCACATAGCGTATATTGTCGTTTAAACAGTCATCCAAAAGTATCCAGCTCTCAAAATCTTCTTGGCAAATATGAACCCATTCATGCGGGGTCCACACGTCCCTGCATATATTTCTTACAGTAGTCTAGTTGCTTCATCAGTGTCTACACATCTCAAAAAACCTATGTCTATGGCCCTCATATACAGGACTTCCCCGTTGACGAAAAATTGTTTGACAGCCTCCTAAGGGATCACCATTGGCCATAAGTAGCATTCTCCGGGTATTCTCTGGTTTAAAGGAATCTCTTGATGTCGTGATACAATTGTTGACCATTTGTTTCCTCATCTACATGGAAGCAATAGGTATGTTGATCCCTGATCTCTACCATGATAGGGTCGATGTAGTTCTTGTCTGGATTTTGTATCATAGATGATAGGGTTTCAAGGGAATCGGTGAACTCGTTCTGAATCCTAGGGACGTTCTTGAACTCAATCTTTGTGAACTTCTTGCACAACTCCTTCACGTAGTGCAGGTACGGAAGTATCTTGACATTATTGGCGGACCATTCTCCTTGGACTTGGTGTCATCAACAAATTGAAATCTCTTATTACCAAAATTTCTTTGATGTTCATGTCGATTGATATTCTGATCCTAAGGATGCACACTTTGTATACAACCATATTATTGGTGCAAGGGAATCTTATCATTGTCGATGTTGGGTCGTACGGTCCAGATTCTAAAATTAGGACTGCCCCAATTCTGGCTCTTTTGAAATGTGCTGCTCAATCGAAAAACATTCTCCACCGAGGATATGACTCTGCAATATCTTCTCCAGCAAATTATGCTTCTTCATCGGGAAAATATGTGGTAAGTGGTTCATAATCCCCATCCACCAGATTCTCGGCGAGGTGGACCACTAAAGCTTGTCCTTTGGTAGCCTTTTGAGATATGTACACAATGTCAAATTCACTGAGGAGAATTTCCCATTTAGCTAGTTTTCCGGTAGGCATTAGCTTCTGAAGATGTATTTGATCAAGTCGAGCCGATATATAAAATGCGTAGTATATGCTGACATATAATGCCTTATTTTTTGAGCAATCAAACTCAGAGCAAAACAAGTGCGTTCTATCAAAGTATACTTGGGCTCACATGGCTTGAACTTCTTACTTAAGTAGTATATGGCTTGCTCCTTTCTCCCAGTTTCATCATGTTGTCCTAACACACAGCCGAATTCGTTATCCAACACTGTTAATTAGAGTTACTATGGCTTCACTAGTTTGGGCTAGTGGGCTTCAGAGAAATTCCTTTATTTTTTCGAAGGCTCTCTGGCACTCTTCTTTCCATTTTGTGGAAACATCTTTCTTCAACCATTTGAAAATGGGTTCACAGATTAACATGGACTGGCTATGAAATGATTGATGTAATTTAATCTACCCAGGAAACTCATGACAAATTTCTTGCTCTTCAACGGTGGTAATTCCTGAATGGCCTTGATTTTTGATGGATCCAGCTATATCCCCTTCCTGCTTACAATGAGGCCAAATACCTTTCTAGTAGGGACTTCGAATGGGCACTTTGTTGGGTTCAACTTCAAACTGCACCTTCGTAGGCGTTCGAAAAATTCAATCAAACTGCCCAAGTGCTCTGAGCGCTTTACAGACATTATGATGATGTCATCTACATACACTTCAATCTCCTTATGAATCATATTGTGAAAGAGGGTTTTTATGGCCCTCATGTAGGTGGTGCTAACGTTCTTGAGGCCGATCGGCATAACTCTATACCAGTAGACTCCCAAAGGTATGGTGAAAGTTGTGTTCTCTGCATCTTCCTTTTGTATTAAGATTTGATGGTACCCTGCGAAACAATCCTCAAATGAGTGAAGTTCATGCATCGTGCAGTTGTCGATGAGGATGTTGATATTTGGCAGAGGGAAATCGACTTTTGGACTAGATTTGTTGAGGTCCCGGTAGTCCACACATATTCTTATCTTTTTGTCTTTCTTGGGTACTGTGATGATGTTTTCCAACCATCTTGGATAGTTGGTGACCCTTACTACATTCACTTCTATTTGTTTGGTCACTTCTTCCTTTATCCTCAGACTTAAATTGAGTTTGAATTTTCTAGGTTTCTGCTTGACTGGCGGTGTGGTAGGATTGGTGAGCAGTCGATGTGAGACAATGCCAGTGCTTAATCCTGGCATGTCATTATAGTACCATGCAAACACATCGACGTACTGTCGGAGGAGCTCAATCATTTTTCCCATCTACTCGGCATTTAGGTTGTAATGACCCGACCGGTCAATTTGCATTATCGGACCCCATTCCCCTAAATGAAACTTCCCATAGCGACTTATTTTGATTTTTGACTTGCAGGGACTGGTAGTTCGGGATTCGGAAGTGTTTAGAGTGTTATAGGAACACTTGGTTCCTTAAGGTTGGCCTTTAAGGCCAAGTTTGACTTTGGTCAACATTTTGGGTAAACGAACTCGAAATCGAGTTTCGACGGTTCCGGTAGCTTCGTATGATGATTTCGGACTTGGGCGTATGTTCCGAATGGGTTTTGAATGAACCGGGAGCATTTTGGTGCCCAATATTGAAATAAGAGTTCCTTAAGTTCCTATTGTGGTTTGGGATGTGATTTTGAGTTATCGAGGTTCGAACGGAATTTCGACACCAGGAATAGTTTCGTTATGTCATTTATGACTTTCCTACAAAATTTGGTGTCATTCCGAGTAGTATAGGTCGGTTCGGCGCGTTGTTACCGAAGTCAAGAAAACTTAAAGTTCCTAAGTTTGGTTCTAGAGGTTTTGATGTGCGATTTTGAGTTTTAGCGTTGTTTTGGGTGTTCTGAAGGCTCAAGCGAGTCCGTATTATGATTTGGGAGTTGTTGGTATATTTTGACGGGTGCTCGGGTGGGCCCAGGTGCCTCCCAGACACCACACGAGGCTAAAAACCAGCTGAAATAACTGTTGGTGCACCTGTTCTGGTATGACCGCAGGTGCGGTTGCCTAGTCGTAGGTGCGAGAACACTCCTGCGGTCCCAGCCTCGTAGGTGCGACCCCAAGTGGGCAGCCCATTTCTCGCATGTGCGGACAAAGTTCCGCAGGAGCGGAGCCGCAGGTGCGGTCCCCTCTCCGCAGATGCGGGCCCAGGCTTCCTCATCCATTTCCGCAGGTGTAGTCCTTAAACCGCAGGTGCGGAAGCACTGTCAGGCAGTGTGTTTCTTTAAAATACGAGGTTCTTCATTGTTTCTTCATTTCTTCCTCCATTAGAACACTTTGAGAGCTTGGGAAAATGGCTCCACCACCCAACCACTAAGAGGTAAGTAAATTCTATCCTAAAGTTAGTTAATGCATGCATTCTTAGTAGGATCTAACTACTTAATTAGTGAAAAATTTAGGAATTTGGGGAGTAACCTAGGGCCTTCGAGAATTTAGAAAATTACCCGTGAATTGGCTATGAAATCATACAAAAATCATTTATTAATGATCCTTAGGCTATGGGTGAGTGTTTCCTTCGAGAATTTTTGGAATCCGAGCATGCGGGCTCGGGGTTGGATTTTAGGATTTCTTCAAGAATGATGAATTTGACTTAGTAGTAGGAGCATTTCCATACTTTGAGATAAATTGATGTATTTGTATAAGCTTTGTCTAGTTTCGAGTCCTCGGTGTAGAGTTCTGAGTTTCGGGCGCGTTCTTGGTCCGGGCAGTAGATTCGACATGAGGTGAGTCTCCTTTCTAACCTTGTAAGAGGGAACTGGCCCCCTAGGTGCTTTAAATGACTACGTGCTAATGTTTAGGGGGGGGGGTTACATACACGCAAAGTGATGAGAGTCTGTACGTAGCGACTATTATTGTTATGTCCGGGTAGTTAGGTCTACAACATGCCTTATCTTTTCCTTGAAATGAACTATATGCTTAGTGAATTCATGTTACATGCGGCTTGTTTCCCTGAGATCATGGAATTTAAGTAATTTTAAGGAATTGTTCACGAAAAGTAATTTATAAAGAATAAACGTGTGGATTGTGCGTGCATGGACTGCTTAGCAATTTACATTCCGCGAGCGGAGTGTTATTTCCCCCACTCTTATGGGAGCCAGTCGTACGCACAACAATATTGAAAGATATATATTATGGTTCGGGTTGTTCGATCCTCGGCAGTGCACAAATATTATCATTATGATGGCTCAGGCCAGTTGTCCTTATCCTGTATGCGCATGTTAAATTGTTAAGCATTCTTTTATGGATTTTGAGTGGTCAGATATATTTTTAAAGGAAAGAAAAGAATAATGAAGTAGAAATTGTATATTTACTTCCAGTATTTATTTTAATTACTATTATTTTAAATGTTTACTGCTTTTATCATCCTTGTATGTCTGTTACTGATATTATATCTTGCTAATCATCTAGTTGGACCTTAGTAAGTGTCAAGTCGACCTCTTGTCACTACTTCTTCGAGGTTAGGCGGGATACTCACTGGACATATTTGTTTTGTACTCATGCTACGCTTATGTACTTAATTGTACAGGTTCTGAGGCTGGTGCATCTGGTTATCAGACCGGAGCTCGATTCTGATCATAGTTGGACCTGACTTCACGGTGAGCTGCTTCTCCTGATGATCCTCGGCAGCACCATGGAATTTTCCTTTGCTTATTTCCCGTCTATTCCTTTCAGATAGTGGGACTGTATATTATATCTTTTGTATATTCTGTTAGTATGCCCGTAGGACTTGTGACACTAGTTCCTGGCACACACGTGGTGGTTATATTGGTTTGCGGGTTTGTATATATATATTGGCTCAATCCTCTTTACGACTGCTTTTGGTTAGAAATGGCTTACTATCTTTTTCAATTAATGTTTTGAACGTTAAAACTTGGCACGTGTTGGGATGTTTAATCAAGTATGGGAAAAATCCTTAGTAATTTAAGTGTGGGCTTGCCTATCCCCGGTGTTGGGCTCCATCACGACCTGAGTTAGTATTTTGGGCCGTGACAACATGGTATCAGAGCACTAGGTTCACGTAGGTCTCACAAGTCACAAGCAAACCTAGTAGAGCCTTGCGGATCGATATGGAGACGTCTGTACTTATCTCTATTCTATCGTGCAGTCAATGGCTTACTAAATCTCGTTCTTCTATTCTCTCACAGATGGTGAGGACGCATGTATCCGATGTTCCAGACCCGGGAAGGGCCGCTACCCCCATTGTTCGAGGCCATGGCAGAGGCCGGGGGAGGGCACCGGCACGAGGTAGGGGACGAGGGCGTCCCCGAGCTATTCCATTCATACCATCACTAGAGGGTCCTACTATAGAGGAGCAGGGTGAGGTGCCCCCAGCAGATCCTGCTCCATTGGACTTTATGACGGAGCAAGGCTTCCAGGAGATCATGGGCCGTATGATGCGGTTTATGGACACCATGTCCCAGGCTTGTTTATTTCTAGCAGATCCTGCCAAATCTCAGGCGGGAGGGGGGGCCTAGACTCCTATCGCCCAGTCTGCAGGTCAGGCAGCAGCATTACATCATACCCCACGTACACTACCCGTGGGTGGGGTCCAGCCTGTAGCAGCAACACCTGAGCCCAGACCAGCTGCGGACGGTGATCCGCATAAGTTATTGGATAGATGGAATCGATTGCACCCTCTAGTCTTCGGGGGTGAGCGAGTCGAGGATGCCTAGGATTTTCTTGACAGGTGCATGGACAGACTGCACAATATGAGGATATTAGTGTCCCATGGAGTGGACTTCACTACCTTCCAGCTAGAGGGCAGAGCTCCAAGATGGTGGTAGTCCTATATTCTCAGCAGGCCAGCAGATTCTCCTCCTATAACCTAGGAGCAGTTCGATGTTTCTAGACAGGTACATCTCACCCTCTGGGAGGGAAGAGCGGCAATATCAGCTTGAGCAGTTGGAGCAGGGACAGATGTCAGTGATAGATTATGAGGCTAGATTCTCGGAGTTGTCTCGCCATGAACTTATGATACTGCCTACTGATGTGGAGAGGGTGCATATATTTGTAGCAGGGCTGCACTCCGGTATTAGGGAAAACATGGCCTGAGAGGTGGAGATATGGAGTCCCTATCAGCTGGTGATCGAGATAGCTCGTCGCATTGAGGGCTATCGATCGAGAGGCGGAGAGTAGGGTCAACAGGACAAGAGAGCCAGATTCTTTGGGAATTTTAGAGGTGCCCCAGTTAGGGGAAGAGGTCTGTTTGGTAGAGGTCATCCCATCAGGGCTTCATATTCAGCACCCCCATCACCTCTCCGAGGTGTTCCAGCGAGAGCTCATTTCAGCGCCATTACAGAGCGTTCTTATCGCCCTCCAGCCATTTAGAGTTCACCCAATGGTTATTCCAGTTATCTGAGATTCCTCAGTCCATAATTCAGTGCTATGACAGATAGTACACATCGCTCCCCGGCCATTCAGGGTTCCTCTTTGGGGAAGAAGGCTATAATACCCGGATGTTGTTATTAGTGTGGGGATCCAGGTAATATGAAGAGGCATTGTCCCATGTTTCAGGGCAAAGCAGTGCAGCAGGATCATCAGCCTATAGGTCTAGCACCAGTCGTCAGGCCACCTAGAGGTGGGGGACAGGTCGGCAGGGGTCATCCTAGAGGTGGAAGCCAGTCAGGGGGAGGTCAGCCAGCTCCTGTTCATTCTGGCGGGGCTCAGTCTTCTGGTGCTCCAGCTAGATTCTATGTTATTCCGGCCAGATCAGATGCAATGGCCTCAGACGCCGTGATCAGAGGTATTATTACAGTATGTGGTAGAGAGGCATTGGTGTTATTTGATCCATGATCCACTTATTCCTATGTTTCGGTCTTATTTGCTAATTTTTTGGATGTCCCTCGTGAGTACTTGGGTTCTCCTATATGTGTGTCTATCTCCTTAGACATGGATTGTCTATCTCCTTATCATGCCGTGCTAGATTTCTATGCCAAGACAATTACTTTAGCCATGCCAGATTCGCCTAGGCTGGAGTGGAGAGGTTTCTCAGTTAGTGCAGCCAGCCGGGTTATTTCATTCCTGAAGGCTCGAGATATGGTCGAGAAGGGTTTTCTAGCCTACCTCGCTTATGTGTGGGTCGCCACCGCCGAGTCTCCGACGATTGATTCAGTGCCATTCGTTCGAGAGGTTGCTGAATGTATTTCCGTCGGACCTTCCGGGCATGCCTCCGGATCGTGATATTGATTTTAGCATTGATTTAGCTCCAGGCACCCAGCCTATATCTATTCATCTGTAATGTATGGATCCAAAAGAGTCGAAGGAGTTGAAGGAGAAGCTTGAGGAGTTGTTAGCTAAGGGGTTCATCAGACCGAGTGTGTCATCGTGGGATACTCCAGTTCTATTCATGAAGAAGAGGGATGGGTCCATGCGGATGTGTATTGATTACCGCCAGTTGAACAAGGTTACCATTAAGGGAAGGTATCCTTTGCCCCGCATTGATGATTTATTTGACCAGTTGCAGGGTGCTCGTGTGTTTTCTAAGATTGATTTGAGATCGGGATATCATCAGTTGAAGATTCGGGCTTCAGGTTTTTCGAAGACTACTTTTCGTATGAGATATGGCTATTACGAGTTCCTGGTAATGTCCTTTGGCTTGACTAATGCCCCAGCAACATTCATATACTTGATGAATAGGGTGTTCAGGCCGTATATTGATTCCTTTGTCATTGTCTTCATTGATTACATTTCGATTTACTCGCGTATCCTGGGGGAGCACGAGCAGCATTTGAGAGTTGTGCTCCAGATTTTGCTAGAACAGAAGCTATATGCTAAGTTCTCCAAGTGTGAGTTTTGGTTGGATTCCGTGGCATTCTTGTGGCACGTGGTATCCGGAGAAAGTATCAAGGTTGATCCTCAGATGTGTGAGGCGGTTCAGAGTTGGTCGCGTCCTACTTCAGCTACAGAGGTCAGGAGCTTTTTGGGCCTAGCAGGATAAATCGCCGATTTGTGGAGGGGTTCTCTTCTATTGCAGCTCCATTGAATAGATTGAATCAGAAGAATGCCCCGTTCAGATGGTCCGACGAGTGTAAGGCGAGCTTTCAGAGGCTCAAGACAGTATTGACCTCAGCACCAGTTCTGGTATTGCCTTCCAGTTCTGGGATGTATACAGTGTATTGCGACGCTTCACACGTTGGTTTGGGATGTGTGTTGATGCAGGAAGGGAGAGTTATTGCTTATTCTTCACGCCAGCTGAAGTTTCATGAGAAGAATTACCCTTTTCACGATTTAGAGTTGGCAGCTATTATGCATGCTCTTAAGATATGGAGGCACTACTTGTATGGGGTGTCTTGTGAGGTTTATACAGACCACCGTAGCTTGCAGCACTTGTTCAAGCAGAAGGATCTTAATCTAAGGCAGCGCAGATGGCTTGAGTTGTTGAAGGATTATGATATCACCATTCTTTATCATCCGGGCAAGGCAAATGTGGTAGCAGATGCATTGAGCAAGAAGGCGGAGAGTATGGGTAGCTTGGCTTATATTGGAGAAGAGGAGAGCCTCTAGCCTTGGACATTTAGTCCTTGGCTAATCGCCTGGTGATATTAGACCTTTCAGAGCCTCGTTGAGTTCTTGCACATGTGGTTGCTCAGCCTTCGTTACTGGGGGAGATTAAGGCTCGGCAGTATGATGATCCGTGTTTGGCAGAGCTACGGGGGATAGTGGTTTAGGGTAGGGCCAAGGAGGTTCTGAGACTTCAGGGCCGCTTATGTGTTCCTAATGTTGATGTCCTGATGGAGAGGATTCTAGAAGAGGCACACAGTTCTTGGTATTCTGTTCATCCTGGTCCTACGAAGATGTATCGTGATTTGAAGCAGCATTACTGGTGGAGGTGGATATGTGGAGTATGTGGCTAGGTGCCTTAACTGCCAGCAGGTTAAGTATGAGCACCAGAGGCCAGGAGGCCTACTTCAGGTGATGCCCATTCCGGAGTGGAAGTGGGAACGCATCACTATAGACTTCGTGGTTGGATTTCCTCGGACCTTGCAGAAGGTTGACGCGGTTTGGGTCGTTCTGGATAGATTGACCAAATCGGCGCATTTCATTCCAGTGGCTACTACATATACTTCTGAGAGGTTGGCACAGATCTACATTCGGGAGATAGTCCGGTTGCACGGTGTGCCGGTGTCCATTATATCAGATCGAGGTCCTCAGTTCACCTCGCACTTTTGGAGAGCATTGCATACTGAGATGGGTACCCAGATATACCTCAACACAACATTTCACCCTTAGGCAGATGGTCAGTCGGAGCGTAGAGTTCAGATATTGGAGGACATGCTCAGGGCATGTGTGATTGACTTCGGAGGTCAGTGGGACCAGTTCTTTCCTTTGGCCGAGTTTGCTTACAATAATAGTTATCATTCCAACATTGAGATGGCACCATTTGAGGCTTTGTATGGTCGGCGATGTCGTTCTCCTGTCGGGTGGTTTGAGCCTGGCGAGGCTAAGTTATATGGCACCGACCAGGTGAGGGATGCTTTGGAGAAAGTGAAGTTGATCCAGATGTATGGTCGGCGATGTCATTCTCCATTTCCGTAGGTGCGAGACCGTAGGTGCGGAACCACTGTCAGTCAGTGTGTTTCTTTAAAATACGGGATTCTTCATTGTTTCTTCATTTAATCCTTCATTAGAACACTTTGAGAGCTTGGAAAAAAGGCTCCACGACCCAACCACTGAAAGGTAAGTAAATTCTATCCTAAAGTTAGTTAAGGCATGCATTCTTAGTAGGATCTAACTACTTAATAAGCGAAAAATTTAGGAATTTGGGTAGTAACCTAGGCCCTTCGAGAATTTAGAAAATTACTCATGAATTGGCTATGAAATCATACAAAAATCGTATATTAATGATCCTTAAGCTATGGGTGAGTGTTTCCTTCGAGAATTTTTGGAATCCGAGCATGCGGGTCCAGGGTTGGATTTTAGGATTTCTTCAAGAATGATGAATTTGACTTAGTAGTAGGAGGATTTCCATACTTTGAGCATAAATTGATGTATTTGTATAACATTTGGCTAGTTTCGAGTCCTCGGGTGTAGAGTTAGGAGTTTTTGGCACATTCTTGAGCCAGGGAGTAGATTCGACATGAGGTGAGTCTCTTTTCTAACCTTGTAAGAGGGAACTGTCCCCCTAGGTGCCTTAAATGACTACGTGCTAATGTTTGTGGGGGCTAAGTACGCGAAAAGTGATAAGAGTCCGTACGTAGTGACTATTATTATTATGTTCGGGTAGTTAGGCCTACACCATGCCTTATGTTTTCCTTGAAATGAACTATATGCTTAGTGAATTCATGTTACATGCGGATTGTTTCCCTGAGATCATGGAATTTAAGTAATTTTAAGGAATTGTTCACGAATAGTAATTTATAAAGAATAAATGTGTGGATTGTGTGTGCAAGTTACCGCTTCGCAATTTACATTCCACGAGCGGAGTGCTATTTCCCCCACTCTCATGGGAGCGGGCCGTATGCGACGGCGAGATTGAAATATAGATATTATGGTTTGGGTCGTTCGACCCTCGGTAGTGCACATATATGATTGTTATGATGTCTCATGCCGATTGTCCTTATCTTGTATGCGCATGTTAAATTATTAAGAATTCTTTTATGGATTTTGAGTGGGCAGATATATTTTTAAAGGAAAGAAAAGAATAATGAAGTAGAAATTGTATATATACTTCCAGTATTTATTTGAATTACTGTTATTTTAAATGTTTACTGCTTTTATCATCTTTGTATGTCTGTTACTAATATTATATCTTGCTAATCACTTGGTTGGACCTTAGTGAGTGTCAAGTCGACCTCTCGTCACTACTTCTTCGAGGTTAGGCGGGATACTCATTGGGTACATATTTGTTTATGTACTCATGCTACGCTTCTGTACTTAATTGTATAGGTTCTGAGGCTGGTGCATCTGGTTATCATACAAGAGCTCGATTCTAATCATAGTTGGACCTGACTTCACAGTGAGCTGCTTCTCCTGACGATCCTCTGCAGCAACATGGATTTTTCTTTTACTTATTTCCCGTCTATTCCTTTCAGACAGTGGGGCTGTATATTATATCTTTTGTATACTCTGTTAGTATGCCCCTAGGACTTGTGACACTAGTTCCTGGAACACACATAGTGGTTATTTTGGTTTGCGGGTCTTTATATATATATATATATTGGCTCACTCCTCTTTACAACTGCTTTTGGTTTAAAATGGCTTACTATCTTTTTCAATTAATGTTTTGAACGTTAAAACTTGGCACGTATTGGCATGTTTAATCAAGTAGGGGAAAAATCCTTAGTAATTTAAGTGTGGGCTTGCCTAACCCCGGTGTTGGGCGCCATCACGACCTGAGTTAGTATTTTGGGTCGTGACATAGGTGGATGATGATTCTGGTTTCTTTTATTTCTTCTTCACCTCCAAGATTGACCACTTCTGTTTCTTCAAGGTTGGGCTTTTTCTGACTCTATAACTGCTCAATCTTCTGTAGGAGATTGTCGGGCATCATGCTCTTGTCATGCTCTTCGTAATCTAGGTTGTCGCGCTTAGCAGTTTTGTTACATGTCATAATCGTGGAACGCAGTTTTTTAGCAGTTTGATTACTAAAGAGAAAATATAAGTATAAATAAACGATTAATAATGATGCAATATTAGAGAAAATGATTAATTTTATTTCATCAATCGAGGAACGCCTTAAGCGTTCACAAGAGGCAAATAACAAAAAGGTACAGGCACGGTACAGGTCTCAATTGACCGTGCACTTTTTATGAGAAAAACTTTTAGAGTTCCGTACTATTAAGACTCCCGGTGAACCAAGGATCGTCTGGCGGTCCAGTTCCGTAGCTCTTCCCCTGGTTCGGCATCCCTAATAGTCAGTGCCTTGTTGTCAGTTCCTTCACTACATTCTTCAATCATATCCATGAACGACTTTCCTATCCCGTCGATGATATACTGAACGTTGTCCTGAACATGCAACATGCTCTGGCACAAAAACCTTTTTTCCCGGAGCTAAAAGATGTATCCATATTTCATCATCTCACTCATAGCCATCTTGGATCTATACGGTGACTGCATTCGAAAGTCTTGTTCACTCTTCTCCATCTCGATAATCTGTATGATTTCCACTAGGTGGAAAGCAACTTTGTCTAACCCTTCAATGAATGGAATAACATATTCCAAATAGGTGGAGTGACCCCACTCGCTATGAACCATGATCTTCTGACATCCCCACTCGAATTTTATGCATTGGTGAAAAGTGGATGTCACGGCCCATGTCGTATGTATCTAGTTCTTTCCCACCAGTAAGTTGTAGGAAGAGGTGATATCCATTATTTGAAACAACACCAGAAAATCGACAGGCCCGATCTGTAAGGCTAAATAAATTTCTCCGATAACATCCTTTTGCGAACCATCAAAGTCTCTCACCCTTACGTGGCTTTCCTTTGGCTTCCCTCAACTGAATTCCTAGCTCACGTAGGGGTGGAGAACGGATAAATGTTGACTCCTGATCTGCCATCAACCAACACTCGGGACACAACTTTGTCCCTACATTTGATATTGATGTGAAGAGCCTTGTTGTGATATGTGCCTTCGACAGGAAGTTCGTCTCTTCTGAAAATGATAATGTTTTCTTCGACCATTTTCCCAATTTTCGCGGCCAACGCCTCACTAGTGGTGTTACTTGGTACACTTACCCCGCTTAGTAATTTCTACAGCGCGTCCTTATGATTGTCGAAACTCATTCATATATCGATAATTGATATTTGTGATGGAGTTTTCTTAGCTGCTCCTCCACGGAATACTCTTTGCTTCACATTTTTTTCCAAAAGTTGCGACTTCTGGGTATGTGATGTTACTTCTTGGAATTATTTCCCTACCCAGGTTTCCTCGATTGACATCTTCAGAAGCGTAGCATCTCCTAGATCTAGTCATACTATGTGCTGCAGCAGATTCTGTCATTTCGGCCTTTCCTTTTTATCGGTATGTCCATGGAGAAGTTTTGTAATCCTGACTTTCTTCGTCTCGGTAGCAGTGGCAAGTTGTTGCAGATAAGTCTGAATCATAACTATAGACCTCCGTTGTACCGTAATAATCGGAAGAATGTAACGAATCGATCAGTCATTTTGAGCATTTGCATTTTTTCAGCTATTTGAAGTATTGAGTAGTTTCTGATGATGTATTCTGACTTTTTTGAATCCTTGATTTTTGTTTTCAAGTGTTTCAAAAGTTATTTGGAAGATTTAATTTCATGTTTGAAGCTTTAAGTTGGAAGAGTTGACCAAGTTTTACTTTTGAGTATTTCCGTTTGGTTTGGATGGTGATTTTGGACTCGGGCATATACCTGGATTTTCATTTGGATATTTCTAGAACGATTCAGCACTAATTGACGAAAGTTAAAAATTTGAAGGTTTGGAATGTTCATATCTTGACCCTGAATTGACTTTTATGATATCGGGTTCATATTGTGGTTCCAAGAATGGGGATATCTTTGTTATGTCATTTGGGACTTGTGTGAAAATTATGAGTTCATTCTGAGTTGTTTTGATATGGTTCGGCATGACTTTAGGGAGTTGAAAGTTCATTTAGTTGGATTTGAGGTGTGATTTGTCGTTCCGATGTTTTTATCTGTGATTTAAGGCTCCGAGTAGGTTTGTGTTGTGTTTTTTTGAAACTTGTTGCCATTTTGGACAGGGTCCCGAGGGGCTCAGGTGAGTTTCAAATAGGTTTCGAATCAGTTTTGCACTACTGTGTTCTGCTAATTTTTTGTGTCTCGGTTCTTCATCCCGTTCGTGACTAGTTGGGGCCGCATTCGTGTAGGTTGTGGGAACTGGTCTTCTTCGGATTCACATCATCTTCTACGCGTCCACGTAGTGTTTTGGCTGAGCTGGGCAGTTAATGGTCTCTTCTTCTCGTTCGCAACGTTGTTCCCGTGTTTGCCTAGCTCTGTCAGCTTTGTGTATTACGTTTGCGAGGTTGATGCCGCGAACGCGTAGAGTTAATTGTGGCAGCGTATCTTTGTGCATCGTGATCGCGAGGGTACTACCGCGGTCGCGTAGAGTACCACTGGGTAGTGCATATAAGTACTCTATTTTCGGACCTTGAGTCATTTTATCATATTTGGGGCTATGGAGCTCGTATTTTAGCTATATTTGAGGCAATTTTAACTATATGGATCAGGGTAAGTATTCTCTACTCGATTTTTATTATATTTCATGAACATATCTTCATTTTTTGGCGATTGAGTGATGATTCCAAAGGAGAAATTTGGGGGTTTTGTCTAAAGCTTCATAGAGCGAATTTTTGATTTTTAAGAACCGATTCAGAGTCGGATTTGACTGAAAGTAGTATGCTTGGATTCTTAATTGAATGGGTTGTCGTATATTATAATTTTTATCGGGTTCCGAGGTACGGTCCCGGGTTTGAGTGTTTTGTTGACTTTGCGCTTTTGGTTAATGATACGACCTTTATCGATAGGGTTTGTTCCGTTTGGAATTATTTGATGTTCTTGAGTTTCTTTTGGCTAGTTTCGAGCCTTTCAAAGGTCGGTACACGCGGGATGGAATTTCTAGGGTGTTGCTTGGCTTACCCGATGTTGGATTCAGCGTGTTCGAGGTAAATAACACTGCTAAAATAGGTTCTTGGGGTATGAATCCCTGCTTATATGTATTATTGTTTGGTGTAGAGGTGAGGCACATGCTAGGTGACGGGCGTGTGGGTGGGCACCGTTTGAGTTATGACTCGGTGATTTTGTGGTACTGTGTGGTTACCTAATCTTGTTTTATCCATAAATTTCTATGTGTTAGAGTAATTGAGTTGTGATCCATATTAGAAACCATGCTTAGGCTATATGTTTATTTTATTGGGACCCACTCACGTCATATATATTGTTGAGTTTGCTTGAATTGTAGTTACATTATCAACCATGGTTATTCATTTGCATATCATTTCTCAGTCTCTATTATCATTTGTTGTCGCAACATGTTATCAATGTTTGGGCTGAATGGCATGAGATTTGTGAGTCCGAGAGACTGGAGAGATTGATGACTAAGTTGGGGTCTGAGAGCCGTATTGTGAGTGAGATATGTGGATCAGGCTGCAGACCTTATGGCTATATGTGGAATGGACTTCACGTCGCAGCAGGCCTTATGTCTATATGTGGAACGGGTTGCACGCCTCAGTAGGCCAGATTGGCTTTTTTTAGATCACGGGCAGGATCCGCCCCTCTAGAGTTTGACATACCAACAGTGACCGCAGATTTTACTGATTCATGATGGGATCGGGCTGCGTGTCGCAACAGGCACCGTGCAACGCTGAGAGAGTAAGTGTGCTGATTGATTGAGCATGAGGAGTGGGAGTGTAAAATCGTGATACTGAGTACTCTAAAAGTGTGAGTACATGAGTTCATCTCTGTGATGCATTGTATTTACATGTATATTTGACATACAGGCATAGATATGCATTTCCTCATGCTACACGGTATTGTGATATTCATCACTTCATGTACACATTGACATGTAGGCATATAGATGTACTTTCCTCATGCTATCTGAGATTTAAATATTTTATCTGTTGTTGAAAGTCTTTTGGAAAAATCACGTTTTCTGATATACTCATATTTTGGTGATTCCGATGAAAGATTTGGATTTTAGTATTATGATTGAAAAGCATGCCTATTTTTTGTAATTGTGAACGGGTTGAGCATCATATCCTTGAGTTGTTCTTGTACTACTTTTATTATATTTTTATGACTTGTTGTTGGCTATTGGTGTTGGACTCTGACCATTGTCCAAGCTCGTCAGTGCTTTCAACCTAAAATTAGGATTGTTATGGGGTCGGTTGTATTCATACTACACTTCTACACCTTGCGTGAAAATATTGGATGTTGACGATGTTGTGTATTGTGGGAGCTGGCCTTGATGATGTAACTGCGCTCCGGTCATAGCTGCCTCTTAATCTTGGTAGTTTTAGAATTATTAATTTGTTCATGTATATTTCAAACGCATGATATATTTACTTCATATCAGCTATGTCAACTATGTATCTTAGAAGCTCATGATTTGTACTACCAGTCCTTGGGAATTCTTTGTATAAAAGTTCAGTTATATTATCATTATTTCTTTCTGTAAATCTCATTTCAATTTGATTGTTGTTAAATTTGCTTACCTAGCAGGTTGGGTTAGGTGCCATCACGACTATTTAGATTTTGGATCGTGGCGTACGCGTTCATAGACCGTCTGTCAGGATCATGTCTTATACATATTCATTTCATATCACTCATGCAGACATCATTCAATCTTCAATATATAAACTCGTATTCCTAGCATACAAGTTCGTGAGTAACTTGTTACAATAACCAATCCTTATTCGTTAGCCACTTGCTACGTCCTCCTTTGCATTCTATATTATTTAGCCATGAAGAACGATGTGACTAATTCGGACTCGCACTTCTATCCTTATTTAAAATCACCATTCATTTCTAGGGATTACATTATTCTGTCTACTTATAGATATGAAATATGCTTAGCTTGCGAGGTTATTCTTTATATATATATATATATATATATATATATATACACACACACACACACACACACACACACACACACACACACACACACATCAATATGTAACAAGAGTTGCAGAATTTATGCTCTATCAGCTTATATTCTTATTGCTAAGCTTATCATATTCTATTTTCTAAGACTCTTGAGGTAAGGTATATCGTCTCCTAACATCACCCTCATATAGAATCAACCTTACTTAACTTGAGAGAAACAGAACTACCTTCTTGGGTCTTTATTAGTTTTGTGAACACAAACTTGTAAGTATTGGAAGTCATGGAGTTCTTTAGGTCAAATCATTCTTCTCTTTCTTCTAACTATACATTGTGCTACCTTGTTGAACTATTCGTGCATAGTTATCCCTCACTATGCGGAGACTATATTGCTTCTGATTCATTAGACCGTTCATACGTAATATTTAATTGCAATTTGGACGTCTTGTTACATATAGAAGACAAGGACCTTTCAGAAGGCTCTATTTACTCGTTAAGAATACATGAAAATACGACAAAAAAAATCCATTTCAACATTCATATGACTATACTCGTGAATGGAATTAATCGCGGAATAGTACGTATACCAAGACTCACCCCCTTGAATCCCTTATAAGGGTAACGTAACTTACGGAATCATGCCAAAGAAAAGAAAAGAAGATCTTACATACCCTATCACAATCTGTCCAATAGCCATGTTGAACTTGTCTTATCGCACTTCAATCTACAACAACGATAATAATGCTATTGTTAAGCTATGAAAATGCAACTATCGCACGATGAACGACAACCTTATTTTATATTAAAACGGACAACATCTCCCATATAACCTCAGCTTCCTCCCAATTTGATATAATACAAAAAATACAAGAACACATCAATAAAAATATATATACATTATTTTCCACCCTCATATCCATCACAAAATACCCCCAAAACAGCCTCACACACCCCAATCACTTCGTACACTAAACAGCAACAATAGTAGTGTCAAACAATCCGAAAATGTTACGATGAATGACCAGCCACCATCCTTCAATTATTTGGTATTTCTCCAAAACCTTTCTCCTCCAAAACTCTATAAAACAGTAGCAAAATAGACAAGCTAACAACAACACGAAACAATCCAAAAAGCAGTCCACTACAAGTTGGATAACTCGAACTCACGGCTTCTGATCACTTTCTCGTGAGTTCTTACAATTATAGAACGAATTTATTTACTTCCCTAGAAGAAAAAATTGATGAAATATGTCAGAATACTTACTCTATTTGGTGAAGATCTCAGCTCCTAACTTGGCTCTTCAACCTTTAGGTTTTCCTCCAATTAGAACTTGAAAAAGAGAAAATCATTTGGGGTTTTGAGTTGAATTTTTGGGAGAACATTGCAGAGGTTTATATCTGATTTTTGGATCTATAATGAGTGAAATATATGAAGTAAATCATACCTTAAAAGGGCTCTTGGACCGACCCCACTGATGTTGTATTGAAAAATAGTTTAATGCGCTAGAAAATAGACTTGTAGATCTTCAATTTAGTAGGTGGATCATCCAATAATTATGAGTATATCTCACAACATAATTTCATTATAATGGTTAGAACCTTATTCTAACCCCAAAAGTACATGTTATAACCCAACTTGTCGCCTTTCGATGAAGCTTATTTTCTTCAATTTGTTTAGCTTCTAAGCCTTCCAACCATCTTGGTACTTGTTATTCATGATCTTAAATATTTGTAACCTCGACGATAACATAATTAACTTACTTCATCTACTTTCAAATATGATCTCATTTCTAAACTTACATCAATTGACTTATGACGTACTCGTATATACAAAAACATGGAGTGTAACAGGTATTTCTGGAAAGTACCTTTTTTTGTTTAGACACAAGTGTACCTTGTTTTCCTTCCTATGGTTCCACTCAAAAGCTACCCAATCTCTTTCTTTACTCTTCTATCTACTCAAATGCTTTCGGAATTAAGGATCAACAAGACTTGATTAAGAATAAAGGAGATTCAGCATGTAATGCAGTTTCCAAAGAAAATTTTTACGAGCTCAAAAGGATGGCTACATATTATATTAGCACTAATAGACAAATGGGATAACTGGTCAATCAAAGAAAGCCTATATCACTTCCCAAACTTATAAAACTTAATCATTTCGCTTTGACACACATACAGGGCAAGTTCTAGACTAGCAAGAATGGCACAATGTACACCAAAATCTAACCTCACACAATGCACATGACTCACTTGAACGCCTTGGACCAGACTTTCAATTTACAGCAACTAGCACAGTCATCGTAAAATTTAAGCACACATGAATTAATCAGAAGAGTTGAAAGATGAGCCTAGGTGTCAAAATAAAGTCATACATATTCTTTTGGCATATAATCACAATAATCACAAAGAAAGTACTCAGTGCAAGTGCTTCAGCTCTAAGCCTTAATATAAAATATATCAAAAAACATAGATACTCAAGTCCTCCCCATTCCATTATCAGTTCGAAAAGAATAAAATAAATCCTTTTATAGTTTTCTTTAGATTTTAAACCCTCAGGAAAACAGTCGAGGAAGTCCATCATCAGAAAAAGTCCAAAACATTTTGAAAATTTTACCTAAAAAAATTACTACCCGGTTCAAAGATTCTTCCCTTGGAAAAAAATCTCGCCAAAAGAAAAATCAAGGGGGATTATTTCTACCTAATTATTTTTTATTTTTTTCAACACACATAAAATAACATAACTAAAACAGCATATGAAATAACCCAGACAGTCTCTTCACCCTATACTTAAAATTGTGCATTGTCCCCAATGTACATCCATAACTACAAGAGGGTAATAAAACTCCAAAGTAGGTCAATGTCCTAAGTATTAGCAGCTCATGGGTTACTCAAACCTCTCCCACACTTGGTTCTTTTTGCGGGCACCACACACTAGTTCTAACCATCTCACTTAATTTTCTTCCTTCCAATGGCTTTGCTTCTCATGCTCCAAGTAAATAAAAAATTACACTACAAAGTCGTGTTTCCTCCTAACAAGCATCTGGATTAACGTCGTTGTGTGAATAACTTTCTACCTCCACCTCGAGCTTATAAATTGAACCCTAAGTTTTGTTTCATCTTTTTGGTTATGCTCTAGGGGTGGTGGAACAAATCTACTAGACCAAGGAGATAATATAGTATTATGCACTTCTTAGACTTTAGATGAGGTATGTAATCCTGACGTTCTGGCAAAAAGAATTCCAGAATGTAGGCAACTTTTTGGTCATTCCTTAACCACTCAATTGGTTCGGATGACTTTGTTTCCATATCAGTCAAAACACAATGCAGAAAAATGCTTGGAGGGAGGACCAATGCGCTCAAATACATGAACTTCAGGACTGTCAACATCCTCAAAACCATTGACACTAGAGTCAACTAGATATGTATCCCTTATGTCCTTGGTGGACTCTAGTATCACTTCTACAATATCGACATCCTCAAATTTTAATTGGATAGATTGTTGGTATTGTACTATGACATCCTCCATTTTCATCTCAATTTCAGCATTTAATTCTAACTCTTTTTTGCTACTATACATAATATTAGCTTGTTGAGCATTATATGCTTCAACTAGTTGACTCACTTGTGCCTCCAAGTTGCGAATAGTGGCCTCTTGCCTTTGCATGTGCAGTTGTTTCTCATTATTTTTTTCCACAAGGCACCTTTGAAAATCGTTGATATCTTTCAGGTCATCATCCATGGGTTCTTAGTTCCTATTAACTTCAAACGGAAAAGTAGAACCATCATAGTTAGGGGTTGAGGGAGGATAAGAAATACAATCACAACCATGAAAGTAACCATCTTGACCAACACAAACATCACATACATTCCACACATAAAATTGAGTTAGTGCACATAACTCGAACCGGGAATATTTTGATAATGTTTCCACGGGAAGTTTCCTCCACAGTAAGTATTAGGAATATCAAAAGTAGAACTACCACTACTAAAGTCCCATAATTCCATGATGCCATATGTCCCAAATAAATGAGTAAGAAAATAAAACCAAAAACCAAAAGAAAAGTTCAAACTTGAAACCTAGCAATATTAACAACTACAACTACACAATTAGTTCCACGACCACGACGCCAAAATTTGATCACGTCCAACTCTAATCCTAAAAGGATAAGTAGTCACTGCAAATATAATATGGTCTACGACTCTAGAGTCGAATCCTACAGAGAAATAAGGCTTCGCTATAACTGTTCAATATCACTATGAAGAGAAGCTTGAACAATTCCTAAATTATAAAGATTGTGATTCTTATTTTAAAATAATTAACTAGCAACAATTAAAAGCAATAAAATTATCAACTAATGAGCCTAAGGGTGGGAGACAATATTGGAAAGGTCTAGGGTTACATTTTCTCCAATCATTAGAATCCTCCCCACTATGTCTCCTATAAATTCGCCTAACTATTTACTCGATGTATTCTTCTTAACTACGCTAGCTGACACTAGTTCACCACTCACTACGATCCCACCAATGTTCTGTTATTCCTAATCCCACCTTTAACCCTCCCCCCCCCCTATTGATTCGTCGTATACTTTAGGTATGTTGTTCAATAATTACCTAAATATGTACTTTTTTCCATGCAATACAAAATAATAGGCACAGTCAATTGAGAGCTCTTCAATAGATGGAAATAAGCACGTAGTTAAACAAGTAGAAAAATTCAAAGGCTCAATTAAATAAAAATGTAACAAGAATTCTTTCTCCAAAAGTTTACATCAAAACCCTAGATAAGAAATTATCTATTCGTGCTAGTATGTAAAAATAAAACACTAGAATTCATAAGAATGAAACAATAGAAAGAAAGAGAAAATAATGTGAACTTGAATCCTTCCCCTTGCTCCAAACGTGTTCTTGCCTCTGCAAAGTTTTCTCCCTCAAGAAAGTGGATAACTGTCATATTTGAGTTGGGAGAGTTTGACTTCTCCTAATTCGAATTGGAGAAAATGATTTCTTCTGCTCCAGTCACGTTCTGGCAAAGCAAACCTCACTTCGCTATCTGAGATTTCTCTCTTTAGATTTTTTTTTCGCCAATTTTTCTCTTATTTGATCCTTTTCTGTGCAAGTTCGTTCCTACACATAAGAAACACGTAATGGCCATATTTTTATTTTAAAAGCGATGTGAACTCCTGCAACTCACATAAGAAATAATGCACAAACACACTCAAAACATGCACATTTCACCCGTATCATCTATTAACACTACTTAGACCACCGGAACAGAGCTTCCTTCTGAGTCAACTTGGTCAATGGAGGTGCAACAGACGAGAAACTCCCCCACGAAGTGATGTTAGTAACTAGCCAAACCCGAAAAAATCATGATCTCTATAGCTGTAGAAGGTTTGGGTCAACTTTGAACAACTTCAATCTTCTTCAAATCCACCTTGATCATATCACTAGACACCATGTGGCCCAAGAACTCTATTGAATCCAACAAGAGAATTTGCATATAACTTCTTCCCCCTAAGAATGTGGAGCATAATCCTCAAATTTTGCTCGTTCTCCTCCCTACTACGGGAATATACCAAGATATCATCAATAAACATGATCACAAAAGAATCCAAATAAGGTTGGCCTTTAAAGCCAAACTTTGACTTCAGTCAACATTTTGAGTAAACGACCTCGGAATCGAGTTTCGACGATTCCGGTAGCTTTGTATGATGATTTCGAACTTGGGCGTATGTTCATAACGGGTTTTGGATGATCCGCGGGAGTTTCAGCGCCCAATATCGAAATTAGAGTTTCCTTAAGTTTGAAATTTGGTTGGAAATGTGTTTTTGTGTTATCGAGGTCCGAACGGAATTTCGAGAGCGGGAATAGTTCAGTCATGTCATTTATGACTCTCTTGAAAAATTTGGTGTCATTCCGAGTAGTATAGGTCAGTTCAGCGCATTGAAAGCGAATTCTAGAACTTTAAGTTCAAAGTTTGATTCAATTTCGTTTTGGGGTCGAATTCTTAGTTTCGTTGTTGTTTTTCACGTTCCAAAAATTCGAAGCAAGTCTGTATCATGATGAAATACCTGACAGTGCCTTTGGATAGGGTCCCGAGGGGATCGGGTCAGTTTCGGACCCCTCGGAGTTAAATTCAAAAACCAGATTTTTCACTGACTAGTTTCCTTCAGTGCGATCGCAGGTGCAATGATGTGATCGCATAGAAGGAACTGGGCAGGGGTGGTGAATGCCCTGTGCGCTTGCACAATAGGTACCGCGATCGTGATGGGTTGGGCTCCTAACCCAGTGCGAATGCACAGCCCACACACATTCGCACAGATCGTGGCCATTGGGCCAGCCCAGCTACTCCTTACCCTGTGCGTTCGCAGGGCTCTCTCCGCGTTCGTATAGAAGGCCCATGAGGGCCTGTTCATCTAAAGCTCTGTGATCGCACTGCCCTGGCTGCGATCGCATAGAGGAGACCACTGGGCCGTGTGTTTTTATAACGGGATTTAATTCATTTCCTCACTTCTTCTTCTTCCTTCGGACGATTTTCAGCATTCAAGAGGGGCAAACGACCTAGTTATTAAAAGTAAGTAAATTCCACTCTAATATTAGTTTCATGCATGGATTACAAGCTAAATTAACTACCTAAATTAGTGAAAACTAAGGATTTGGGGTTGTAACCTAGGGCTTTTGAAAATGTAGAAAATTACCCGTCAATTAGCTATGAAATCAAGTAAAAATCATTTATTAATGATCCTTAGGCTATGGGTGAGTTTTTCCTTCGAGAAATTTTTGAATCCGAGCATGCGGGCCCAGAGTTGGATTTTAGAATTTCTTCAAGAATGATGAATTTGACCAAGTAGCAGGAGAATTTCATGAATATAAATTAATATAGTTGTATGACATTTGGCTAGTTTCGAGTCTGTGGTTGTCAGGTTTGGAGTTTCGGGCGCGTTCTTGACCCGAAAAGTAGGTTCGACGCGAGGTGAGTCTCCTTTCTAACCTTGTAAGAGGGAATTATCCCCATAGGTGATTATAAATGATTGTTTGTCCTTATTTGCGGGGGCTACGCACGCGCAAAGTGACAAGAGCCCGTGCGTAGCTACTATTATGCCTTGTCGGGCAAGCATGTTTTACGTGTTATATCTGTGATCTCGCATATGGTCTAAGTAGTCTAATATCCTCGAACCTCTGATGTGAAGGACTAAGAAGTTATGATTTGAAGTTGACATTAATAAATTCTCACCCTGTTAGTATGTTCCATGCTAAATTATCTGGAATCTCCTGCTAATCATGTATTTATACGGGGACCCGAGTCGCATGGATGATTCGCGAGCGGGGTAGTCCTGGTATTATATTAACCTGAGTCGCATGAATGATTCGCCGGGAGGGTAGTCTTAGTATTATATTAATTGTGTCGCATGTTCGATTCGCGAGCGGGGCAGATAGATGCATCTATGGTTCGGGCTGTTCGACCCTTGGCAGTGCACACTTACTTTTCACGTCGTAATGACCGTATGTTCATAGCATGTTATGTGTTTTGGTAATTTGTGAGAAACCCTGTAATTGTAACTGTTGATTTCATGAAAAGAAAGAAGGTTAAATAGCTTGTATGCCATGGAAAAGGATGGCGTGAGGGTACTAGAGATTGTTATTTAATGCTCATTTCCTTATTACTGTTCATTACTACTATTACTGATTTACCTGTACTCATTTCGCATTGTCTGGCCCTAGTAAGTATCACGTCGACCTCTCGTCACTACTTCTTCGTGGTTAGGCGGGATAATCACTGGGTACATATCTGTTTATGTACTCATGCTACGCTTTTGCACTTAATTGTACAGGTTCTGAGGCTGGTGCATCTAGTTATCCGACCGGAGCTTGACCCTGGGAGTATATTCTGGACCTAACTCCACGGTGAGCTACTTCCCTTAGAGACTCTTAGCAGCACTATGGATTTATCTTTTGTTTATTTCTGTCTACTTCCTTCAGATAGTAGAACAGTTTATTTGATCTTTTGTATATTCTACTAGTTCGCCTATAGACTTGTGACACTAGTTCCTTGCACACACATAGTAGACTTTATATTTTGGGACTGTATATGTTGGTTTATGATCCTTGTGACTACATTTACTTAAGTTGGCTAATTTATCCGCTTTTACTTAAATGTTCTGAGCTTAAAATTTGGTAAGTGTGGGAATGATTTATCAAATAAGAAAATTTCAATAGTAAACAAATTGTTGGCTTGCCTGACCTGGTGTTGCGCGCCATCACGACCTGAGTTAGGATTTTGGGTCATGACAACATGGTATCAGAGCACTAGGTTCACGTAGGTCTCATAGGTCACCGAAAAACCTAATAGAGTCTTGCGGATCGATACGGAGACGTCTGTATTTATCTTCGGGAGGCTATAGGGTGTTAGGAAACTTCTCTTTATTCATGATCTATCGTGCAGTTGATGGTTTACTAAATCTCATTCTTCTATTCTCTCACATATGGTGAGGACGCATACATCTGGCCGAGGTTGGGGGAGGGCACCGGCCCGAGGTAGGGGACGGGGGCGTCCCAGAGCTATTCCAGTTGCACCACCAAGGGATCCTACTATAGAGGAGCAGGGGGAGGTGCCCCCAGCGGGTCCTGCTCCAGTGGACTTCATGACTCCGCCGAGCTTCCAGGAGGTCGTGGGTCGTATGATGAGATTTATAGATACTATGTCCCAGACTGGTTTATTTCCAGCGGATCCTGTCATATCTCAGGCAGGAGGAGGAGCCCAGACCCCTACTGCCCAGGCTGCAGGCTAGACAGCAGCACTTCATCAATACCCCGGGTACACAGCCCGTGGGTGGGGTCTAGCCTATAGCAGCAGTACCTGAGCCCAGGCCAGCTGCAGACGGCGATCCGCAGAAGTTATTGGACAGATGGACTCGATTGCACTCTCCGGTCTTCGGGGGTGAGCAAGACGAGGATGCCCAGGATTTCATTGACAGGTGTAGGGACAGACTGCACAACATGAGGATACTGGAGTCCCATGGAGTGGACTTCGCTACATTCCAGTTAGAGGGCAGAGCTCGCAGATGTTGGCAGTCCTATATTCTCATTAGGCCAGCAGATTCTCCTCATATCACTTGGGAGCAGTTCACTCAGATGTTTCTAGACAGATATATCCCACCCTCTGAGAGGGAAGAGCTGCGATATCAGTTTGAGCAGCTGGATCAGGGACAGTTGCCAGTGATAGACTATGAGGCCAGATTTTCAGAGTTGTCTCGCCATGCACTCATGATACTACCTACCGATGTTGAGAGAGTGCGGAGATTTGTAGACGGGTTGCGTCCAGGAATTAGGGCCAACATGCCCCGAGAGGTGGAGACGGGGACTCCTTATCAGATTTTAGTGGAGATTGCTCGTAGGATCGAGGGTTATCGGTCGAGGGTCAGGGAGCAGGTACAGCCGGATAAGAGGGCCATATATTCCGAGGATTTTAGAGGTGCCCCAGCTAGGGGCAGAGGTCAGTTTGGTAGGGGTCAGCCCAGTAGGACCTCATATTCAGCACCCCTACCACCACCTCCTCGTGGTGCTCCAGTGAGACCTTATTTCAGCGCTATGCCAGAGGGTTCCCACCGTCTCCCAGTTATCCAGGATTCTTCTTCAGGGCAGCAGGCCATGCCTCCAGCGAGATGTTATGAGTGCAGGGATCTCGGCCATATCAGGAGGACTTTTCCTAGGTTTCGGTGCAAGGCAGTGCAGCTGGTTTACCAGCCTATAAGTCCAGCACCAGCAGTCAGGCCACCTAGAGGTGGGGGACAGGTCGGCAGGGGTCGTCCTAGAGGTGGAGGCCAGTCTGGGGGAGGTCAGGCAGCTCCGGTTCACTTTGGTGGAGCTCAGTCTTCCGGTACTCCAGCTAGTCTCTATTCCATTCTGGCCAGATCAGATGCAGTGGCCTCAGACGCCATGATCACAGGTATTACTTCAGTATGTGGTAGAGAGGCATCAGTGTTATTTGATCCTGGATCCACATATTTCTATGTTTCAGCCTTATTTTCTCATTTACTAGATGTTACTCATTAGTCCTTGGGCTCTGCTATATGTGTGTCCACTCCTGTGGGTGATTATGTGGTGGTACTAGATCTATCTCTCTTGTGTGATCACATTCTGTGGATTCGAGACCAGAGCGGACCTTTTATTACTCGAAATGGTTTATTTTAAGGTTATTCTAGGCATGGATTGGCTATCTCCTTATCATGTCGTGCTAGATTTCCATGCCAAGCAGTTACTTTAACCATGCCCGAGTCGCCTAGGCTGGAGTGGAGAGGTTCCTCAGTTAGTGCAGCGAGCCGGGTTATTTCATTCCTGAAGCCTCGACATATGGTCGAGAACAGTTGTCTGGCCTATCTTTCTTATGTGCGGGACAACACCGCCGAGTCTCCGACGATTGATTCAGTTCCAGTGGTTCGAGAGTTTGTTGATGTGTTTCCTTCAGACCTTCCAGGCATGCCTCCAGATCGTGATATTGATTGCTTCATTGATTTAGCTCCAGGAACCCGGCCTATATCTATTCCTCTATACCGTATTGCTCCGAAGGAGTTGAAGGAGTTGAAGGAGAAGCTTGAGGAGTTGTTAGCTAAGGGGTTCATCAGACCGAGTGTATCTCCGTAGGGTGCTCCAGTTCTATTTGTGAAGAAGAAGGATGGGTCTATGCGAATGTGTATTGATTACCGCAAGTTGAACAAGGTCACAATTAAAAACAAGTACCCTTTGTTGCGCACTGATGATTTGTTTGACTAGTTTCAGGGTGCTCGGGTGCTTTCTAAGATTGATTTGAGATCGGGATATCATCAGTTGAAGATTCGGGCCTCAGATGTTCCGAAGACTGCTTTTCGTACGAGATATGGCCACTATGAGTTCCTGGTGATGTCCTTTGTCTTGACTAATGCCCCAGCAGGATTTATGGACTTGATGAATAGGGTGTTCAGGCCTCATATTGATTCCTTTGTTATTGTCTTTATTGATGACATCTTGATTTACTCACGTAGCCTGGGGGAGCACGAGCAGCATTTGAGAGTGGTGCTACAGCCTATGCAAGAATAGAAGCTATATGCTAAGTTCTCCAAGTGTGAGTTCTGGTTGGATTTCGTGGATTTCTTGGGGCATTTGGTATCCAGAGAGGGTATCAAGGTCGATCCTCAGAAGATTGAAGCGGTTCAGAGTTGGTCGCGTCCTACTTTAGCTACCGAGATCAGGAGCTTTTTGGGTCTAGCAGGCTATTATCGCCGATTTGTGGAGGGGTTCTATTCTATTGCAGCTCCGTTTACTAGATTGACTCAGAAGAATGCCCCGTTCTGATGGTCTAACGAGTGTGAGGTGATCTTTCAGAAGCTCAAGACAGCATTAACCTCAACACCAGTTCTAGTATTCCTTTCCGGTTCTGGGATGTATACAGTATATGCTTCGCGCGTTGGCTTGGGGTGTGTGTTGAGGAAAGAAAGGAGAGTTATTTCTTATGCTTCGCGCCAGCTGAAGGTTCATGAGAAAAATTATCATGTGCACGATTTGGAGTTGGCGGCGATTGTTCATGCTCTTAAGATTTTGAGGCACTACTTGTATGGGGTATCCTGTGAGGTTTATACAGACCAGCGTAGCTTGCAGCACTTTTTCAGATAGAGGGATCTTAATTTGAGGCAGCGTATGTGGCTTGTGTTGCTAAAGGATTATGAGATCACCATTCTATATCATCCGGGCAAGGAAAATGTGGTAGCAGATGCTCTGAGCAGGAAGGCGGAGAGTATGGGTAGCTTGGCTTATATTGCAGCAGAGGAGAGACCTCTAGCCTTGGACATTCAGTCATTGACTAATCTCTTGGTGAGATTAGACCTTTCAGAGCCTCGTCGAGTTCTAGCACATGTGGTCGCTCAATCTTCGTTATTGGGTGAAATTAAAGCTCAGCAGTTTGATGATCCGTGCTTGGCAGAGCTTCGGGAGAAAGTGGTACAGGGTGGTGCCAAGGAGGTTACTATTGGCGAGGATGGTGTTCTAGGACTTTAGGGTCGTTTATGCGTTCCTAATGTGGATGGCCTGTGGGGAAGAATTTTAGAGGAGGCACAGTTCTCGGTATTCTGTTCATCCTGGTGCTACGAAGATGTATCGTGATTTGAAGCAGCATTACTCATGGAGGCAGATGAAGAGGGACATCATGGGTATTTGACTAGGTGTCTTAATTGCCAGCAGGTTAAGTATGAGCACCAGAGGCCAGGAGGCCTACTTCAGCAAATGCACATTCCTGAGTGGAAATGGGAGCGCATCACTATAGACTTCGTGGTTGGGTTGCCTCGGACTTTGCGGAAGGTTGACGCGGTGTGGGTCATTATGGATAGATTGACCAAATCGGTGCATTTCATTCCAGTGGCTACTACTTATACTTCTGAGAGGTTGGCCCAGATCTACATTCGGGAGATAGTCTGGTTGCACGGTGTGCCGGTGTCCATTATATCAGATCGAGGTCCTCAGTTCACCTCGCATTTCTGGAGAGCATTGCATAGTGATATAGGCACCCAGATAGATCTTAGCATAGTATTTCACCCTCAGACTGATGGCCAGTCGGAGCGTACAGTTCAGATATTGGAGGACATGCTCAGGGCATACGTGATTGACTTCGGAGGTCAGTGGGACCAGTTCTTGCCATTGGCCGAGTTCGCTTACAATAATAGTTATCATTCCATCATTGAGATGGCTCTATTTGAGGCTTTGTATAATCGGCGATGTCGTTCCCCTACCGGGTGGTTTGACCCTGGCGAGGCCAAGTTATATGGTACTGACATGGTGAGGGATGCTTTGGAGAGGGTGAAGTTGATTTAGGAGAGGTTCCGTACAGCACAGTCCAGACAGAAGAGTTACGCGGATCAGAGGGCGCGGGATGTATCATTTACGTAAGAAGATAAGGTTCTGTTGAAAGTCTCGCCGATGAAGGGTATTATGAGGTTCGGGAAGAAGGGCAAGCTGAGCCCAAGGTTCACAGGTCCCTTCGAGGTGTTGAGGCGAGTTGAGGAGGTTGCTTATGAGCTAGCCTTACCTCCCAGTTTGTCAGGAGTTTATCCGGTTTTTCATGTATCCATGCTCCGTAGGTACCACGCCGACTTCTCTCACGTGGTTGATTTCAACACTATTCAGTTGGATGAGAAGTTGGGCTACGAGGAGGAGCCAGTTGCTATTGTTGACAGGCAGGATCGCCAGTTGAGATCCAAGAGAGTTTCGGCTCTAAAGGTCCAATGGAAGGGCCAACCAGTCGAGAAGGCGACCTGGGAATCCGAGGAGGACATGCGGAGCAGATATCCATAATTATTCGGCAATTCAGGTATGATTCTAGATCCGTTCTAGGACGAACGTTTATTTAAGTGGTGGAGAATGTAACAACCCGACTAATCATTTTGCGTATCAAGACCCCGTTCCCCTAAATGAGACTTCCTGTAGCGGCTTATTATGATTTATGACTTGCGGGGACGGGTGGTTTGGGATTCGGAAGCGTTTAGAGTGGTATACGAACACTTGGTTCCTTAAGGTTGGCCTTTAAGGCCAAAGTTTGACTCCGGTCAACATTATGAGTAAACGACCTCGGAATCGAGTTTTGACGATTCCCATAGCTACGTATGACGATTTTGGACTTGGGCGTATGTTCGGAACGAGTTTTGGATGACCCGGGGGCGTTTCGGCGCCTAATATCGAAATTAGAGTTTTCTTAAGTTTGAAATTTGGTTGGGAACGTCTTTTTGTGTTACCGAGGTCCGAATGGGATTTTGAGACCGGGAATAGTTCTGTTATGTCATTTATTACTTGCTTGCAAATTTTGGAGTCATTCCGAGTAGTATAGGTCGGTTCGCCGCATTGAAAGTGAATTCTAGAACTTTAAGTTCAAAGTTTGATTCAATTCGGTTTTGGGGTCGAATTCTTAGTTTCGTTGTTGTTTTTCACGTTCCAAAAATTCGAACGAGTCTGTATCATGAATACAGACCTGCCAGTGCCTTTGGACGGGGTACCGAGGGGCGCGGGTCAGTTTCGGACCCCTCGGAGTTAAATTCAAAAACCAGATTTTTCACTGAATGGTTTCCTTCAGTGCGATCGCAGGTGCAATGATGTGATCGCATAGAAGGAACTGGGCAAGGTTGGTGAATGCCCTCTGCGTTCGCACAATAGGCACCGCGATTTTTGTATGACATTTGGCTAGTTTAGAGTCTGTGGGTGTCGAGTTTGGAGTTTCGGGCGCGTTCTTGACCCGGAAAGTAGGTTCGACGCGAGGTGAGTCTCCTCTCTAACCTTGTAAGAGGGAATTGTCCCCATAGGTGATTATAAATGGTTGTTTGTCCTTATTATCGGGGTCTACGCACGCGCGATGTGACGAGAGCCCACGTGTAGCTACTATTATGCCTTGTCGGGTTGTTTTGAATTCACAAGCATGTTTTACGTGTTATATCTGTGATCTCGCATATGGTCTAAGTATTCTAATATCCTCGAACCTCTCATGTGAAGGCCTAAGAAGTTATGCTTTGAAGTTGACATTAATAAATTCTCACCCTGTTAGTATATTCCCTGCTAAATTATCTGGAATCTCCTGCTAATCATGTATTTATACGGGGACCCGAGTCGCATGGATGATTCGCGAGCGGGGTAGTCCTGGTATTATATTAACCCGAGTCACATGAATGATTCGCGAGCGAGGTAGTCTTAGTATTATATTAACCATGTCGTATGTTCGATTCGCGAGCGGGGCAGATAGATGCATCTATGGTTCGGGCCGTTCGACCCTCGGCAGTGCACATTTACTTTTCACGTCTTAATGACCGTACGTTCATAGCATGTTATATGTTTTGGTAATTTGTGAGAAACCCTGTAATTGTAACAGTTTATTTCATGAAAAGAAAGAAGGTTAAATAGCTTGTATGCCATGGAAAAAGATGGCGTGAGGGTACTAGAGATTGTTATTTGATGCTCATTTCTTTATTACTGTTCAATACTGCTATTACTGATTTGCCTGTATTCATTTCACATTGTCTGACCCTAGTAAGTATCACGTCGACCTCGCGTAACTACTTCTTTGAGGTTAGGCGGGATACTCACTGGGTACATATCTGTTTATATACTCATGCTACGCTTCTGCACTTAATTGTACAGGTTATGAGGCTGGTGCATCTGGTTATCCGACTGGAGCTTGACCCTGGGAGTATATTCTGGACCTGACTCCACAGTAAGCTGCTTCCCTTGGTACTCTCAGCAGCACTATGGAGTTATCTTTTGTTTATTTCTGTCCACTTCCTTCGGACAGTAGAACAGTTTATTTCATCTTTTGTATATTTTACTAGTTCGCCTGTAGACTTGTGACACTAGTTCCTGGCACACACATAGTAGACTTTATATTTTGGGACTATATATGTTGGTTCATGATCCTTGTGACTACATTTACTTAAGTTGGCTAATTTATCCGTTTTTACTTAATGTTCTAAGCTTAAAATTTGGTAAGTGTGGGAATGATTTATCAAATAAGGAAATCTCACTAGTAAAGAAATTGTTGGCTTGCCTGACCCGGTGTTGGGCGCCATCACGACCTGAGTTAGGATTTTGGGTTGTGACACCTATATTCAGAGCACACCCTCATGGAATCATCTTTCTTCTTCACGAATAATGATGGTGCACCCCAAGGTGAAGCACTCGGCCTGAGGAAACCTTTATCTAAAAGCTCTTGCAATTGTTCTTTGAATTCCTTCAACATTTTATGAGACATACGATACGGTGGGGTAGATATAGGTTGTGTGTCCGGTTCCGAATCAATACCAAAATCAAAATCCATATCAGGTGGCACGCCCGATAGGTCTGCAGAGAACACATAGAGAAACTCTCTCACTACGGGAACTGAATCAGTTGTATGAGTATCAACACTGACATCCCTAACAAAGGAAAATTACACCAAGCATCCATTATCAACCATCCATTAGGTATTTAGAAAAGAAAGCACTCTACTAGGAATGTGACCCAGGGAGCCTTTCCAGTGCAAAATTGGTAATCCTGGCATAGCCGACGTCACGACCTTAGCATAATAATTAAGAATTTCATGGTATGGAGATAACCAAGCTATACCCAAAATCATATCAACGTTCACCATATTAAGCAACAAAAGATCAACCCTCGTCTCAAAGCCCCAAAAGTAACCACACAAGAATGATAGACGCAATCCACCACAATAGAATCCCCAACGAGTTTATACCCATATATAAGAATATTCAAATAATCACGAGACAAATACAAATGTGACACTGTGATGAACCAAAGGGTCATCTTATAAATTAAGATTTTATTACAGGATCATTAGCCTTTAAAAAGATTAATTTTATTTATCTCAATTTACGTGCACAGTCTGAGCGTGAAACCGAAAAGCTTTTATGTGACAATATGAGAAATAATAATTTTTGGAATTTAAAATTTTGTTTTAGTTGACTTGGTTCAACGTTTTTAATTAATGGACCCGAATCTATGTTCCGATGATCTCGAGAGGTCCGCAGTAAAATATGGGACTTCAGCGTATGCCCGGAACCGAATTTCGAGGTCCCTAACTTTAGAAATCAATTTTTAGAGAAAATTATTTTGCTAGATTTTCAATGAAATAAAGAAATGAATTAATGTTTGAAATCATTGGTATCAGGCCCGTATTTTTGTTTCTGAGCTCGATACATGTTTGTTATGATATTTAATCCCTATCTGTGAAATTCGGTAAGAATCGGAGTTGATTTGACGTGATTCGGACGTCCGATTGAGAAATAGTAAAATTTGAGTGTTCTTGAGAAAAATGATGAGTTTCGAGGTTAAATTCATAGTTTTAGATGTTATTTTCGTGATTTGATCGCACGAGCAAGTCCGTATAATATTTTTAGACTTGCGTGCATGTTTGGTTTAGAGCCCCGAGGGCTCGGGTGAGTTTCTGGTAGGCTACAGGATGTTTTAGACTTAAGAAATTATGTTGTCATGATTGTTTCTGGTGCGCGGGTAAATTGTTCTTCGCGTTCGCATTGCTTCACTCGCAAACGCGTAGAGTAAAGTGCACTGGGGCCATTTTTGTTCTATGCGAACGCGGAGCTCAGGACGCGAACGCGGAGCACTGGTGGGCTAAAGCTTCGCGAACGCGTCCAGGCAACGCGAACACACTGTGTAAACGGGACTTGGGGGAGGGTAGTTGCATTTCTTCTACGCGAATGCGACCATTTGGTCGCGAACGCGATGACCAAAGTAAGAAAAGCTTCACGAATGCGTTCAGGACCCTGCGAACGCGAAGGCCATTGGGCCTGACCCATCGCAAACGCGATGAAGGCCTGCCCACTCATATAAAAACTAATTTTAAAATCGGGCAGAACCGATTTTTCACCAATTTTTGAACTACAATGACCTAGAGACGATTTTCTTCACACAAATTCATCCCCAAGGTGTTGGGTAAGCAATCCTAAACTCTTTTCTTTCAATTACCCAATATTTTTCATCACTTTTCAATCCAAAATCAAGAATTTTCATGATAAAAATTGAGGGTTTGGGTAGAATTATGGAATTTTGCAAAAATCAAATTTTGACCTCGATTTCGAAACTAATTTCATATTCGGGTTCAGGGGTGAATGGGTAAACGAAATTTGGTCCGAACCCCGAGTTTGGACCAAGCGGGCCCGGGTTCAGGTATTAACCTTTGTTTAGAAAACGTAGGAAAATAATGATTTTTTAGTAAAGTTAGTTCTTTTTGTATAAGTTAATGATATTAAACTAATTATAATTATATTCCAGCGGGTTAGAGGCAAATTCAAAAGGAAAAGTGGTAATTGAGCAGTGAGTGGCCTGCGAATTTGAGGTAAGTGCTTGGTTTAACCTTGACTTGAGGGAATAGGAATCACCACTTAAATTCTATGTGAATTTGCATGTGTGTGGTGTATAGGTTAGGTGACGAGTATCTATGTACCAATAAATTATTGTTGAACATGGTCCCTTCCCCGTTTCCAATTATTTGCTTCCGGGCTTAATTGTTTCAGGATCATTGATGTTTATATGTGTATTTGGATTCATTAACTTATTATTAAGTACTGTTTCAACTATTTTGGAACCGTTGGCTATTCTCTTGGTTTTGTTATGTTACATAAGGATTGAGATGGATGTTAGTGTTACGATATGTATAAAAATTTCCAGTTGGTTTCGTTATGAAATGATAATTGATGAAGTTTATGAGATTTACAGCTTCTGTTTACAATTGTTGATACAAAAATATTGTGAAAGGCTTGGCCTGAATTGTGAAAGTTTTCATAAATAAACTGATGCAATATGTCTAGTGGGAGCGGGTTGCACACCGCAACAAGGAGTGATAAAGGTGGACAGGTGGGATCGGGTTGCA
>ML417703.1:0-13174 GCA_005239525.1 Nicotiana knightiana
AGGTGACATGAGGTATAATGCTTTGCTTGGAAGGCCGTGGATCCATAGCATGAGGGCAGTGCCATCAACCCTTCATCAACTGATGAAGTTCCCAACAAAATATGGCGTAAAGGCGGTGTATAAAGAGCAACACGCAGCAAAAGAGATGTTTGAAGTCCATGACTTAACACCAGTATCAACGCCTTCTACATCGGAAAAGTCGAGCATCAAGGACAAACAAATAGCTAAATAGCAATCACAGTCCACATCCTTGATTGAGCCCGAGGAACAAGTGATCGAAGATGAAGAAGAGGACTTCTTCGCCCCGTCAAGCTTTCGTCGCCCCCGAAGAATCAGATAATACGAAGTCCACAATAAAGGAACTAGAGCAGGTGATATTGATCGAGCATCTACCAGAACTGAAGATATACCTGGGAACGGGATTAACCCCTGAACTCAGGAAAAAACTCATTCAATTCCTTATCGATAACATTGATTGCTTTGCTTGGTCCCACTTAGATATGGCAGGGATCCCATTGGAGATAACCACTCATCGACTAAGTGTCGATCCCAGATTTAAACAGGTGAAACAAAAGAGGAGGCCTCAGTCCGAGGTAAAGCACGCATTCATCAAAGATGAGGTAACTAAACTTCTTAAGATAGGGTCCATTAGGGAAGTAAAATATCCGAGTGTCTAGCTAATTTAGTAGTAGTCCCTAAAATTGGAAACAAACTTAGAATGTGTGTAGACTACAAAGATTTGAATAATGCATGCCCTAAAGACTCTTTCCTATTGCCCAACATCGATCGTTTGATCGACGCTACGGCCGGCCACGAGCTCCTTACTTTTATCGATGCCTACTCAGGGTAAAATCAAATTCGAATGAACCCGGAGGACCAGGAAAAGACTTTATTTATCACGAAGTATAATACATATTGCTATAACGTAATGCCCTTCGGGCTAAAAAATATTGGGGCTACATACCAACGCCTAGTTAATAAAATGTTCGAACATCAGATAGGCAAAACGATGTAAGTTTATATTGATGAAATGCTAGTTAAGTCCCTGCGCGCAGAGGACCATTTGACTCATTTGCATGAAATGTGCGACATCTTAAGAAAGTACAACATGAAACTCAACCCCGAGAAATGCGCTTTTGGAGTTGGCTCGGGCAAGTTCTTAGGTTTCATGGTGTCGAACAGGGGGATCGAGATCAACCCCGATAAAGTCAAAGCCATCGAGGAAATCACCGTTGTAGATAATGTGAAAGTCGTACAATGGCTAACCGGACGGATAGCTGCCCTAGGCCGGTTTATCTCGAGATCATCGGATCGGAGTCATCATTTCTTTTCCCTACTCAAGAAGAAGAACGACTTCGCATGGACTCTGGAGTGTCAACGATCCTTAGAAGAATTAAAATGGTATCTCTCGAGCCCACCCTTGCTTCATACTCCGAAGGAGGATGAAAAATTCTACTTGTATTTAGCCGTGTCCGAGGTAGCGGTAAGTGGCGTGTTGGTTCGAGAAGAACAAGGTACGCAATTTCTTATTTATTATGTAAGTCGGACCCTGAGATGATGAAACCAGGTACCCGCATTTAGAAAAGTTAGCACTTGCACTAATAAGTGAATCTAGGAAATTATGACCATATTTTCAATGCCACCCAATATGTGTATTGACTACATACCCACTTTGAATATCTTGCATAAGCTCGAATTATCGGGCCGATTGGCCAAGTGGGCTATCGAACTTAGAGGGTATGATATCGAATATCAACCCCGAACGGCTATCAAGTCTCAAATTTTGGCAGACTTCGTGGTTGACTTTACGCCTACCCTCGTACCCAAAGTAGAAAAGGAATTCTTGCTAAAAACGAGTACATCTTCGGGGCTATGGACCCTCTTCATGGACGTTGCCTCAAATGTGAAAGGGTCCGGGCTCGGTATTGTTTTAAAACCACCTACGGGAAATATCATAAAACAATCTATCAAAACTTCCAAATCAACTAACAATAAAGCCGAGTATGAGGCCATGATTGCAGGTCTCGAACTGGCCAAGGGCCTAGGAGCAAAGGTCATTGAGGCCAAGTGTGACTCCCTTTTGGTAGTAAACCAAGTAAACAGAAGCTTCGAGGTTCGAGAAGATATGATGCAAAGGTACTTAGACATACTTCAAGTGACATTGCATCGCTTCAAGGAATGGACACTGGACCATGTACCTCGAGAACAGAATTGCGAGGCCGATGCACTTGCAAATTTGGGGTCTTTGGTCGAAGAAGATGATATTGTCTCGGGGAATGTTGTCCAATTGTCGAGGTCGGTGATCGAAGAAGGCCATGCGCAAATTAATTCAACAAGTTTGACTTGGGATTGGAGGAATAAGTACGTCGAATACTTGAAGCACGGGAAGCTCCCCTCGGACCCAAAAGAATAGAGAGCCTTACGAGCCAAAGCAGCTCAGTTCACACTTGATGAAAATGGAACATTATATAGAAGAACCTTCGACGGACCACTGGCAGTATGATTAGGACCGGGGGACACCGATTATGTACTACGAGAAATCCACGAAGGCACATGTGGGAACCACGCTGTGCCGACTCTTTGATTCGCAAGGTTATTAGAGCAGGGTATTACTGGGATATCATGGAAAAAGATACTAAGGAGTTCGTTCGAAGGTGTGATAAATGTCAAAGTTTCGCACCGATGATCCATTAGACCGGTGAACAACTCCATTCGGTCCTATCCCCGTGGTCATTCATGAAATAGGGGATGGACATCGTCAGCCCCCTACCAACGGCGCCAGGTAAATCTAAATTTATTTTGTTTATGACTGACTACTTTTCAAAATGGGTAGAAGCGTAGGCCTTCCAGAAATAAGAGAAAAAAAGTCATTGACTTCATATGGGACCACATCGCATGCCGGTTTGGGATACCCGCCGAAATAGTATGTGACAATGGGAAGCAGTTTGTTGGCAGCAAAGTGCCAAAATTCTTCGAGGACCATAAAATCAAAAGGATTCTATCGACGCCCTATCACCCAAGAGAAAATGGCCAGGTTGAGTCCACAAACAAAACAATCCTTCAAAACCTGAAGAAGAGGTTGAATAATGCTAAAGGGAAATGGAGAGAAGTATTGCCCGAGGTGCCATGGGAATATCGAACAACGTCGAAGTCGAGAACGGGGGAAATCCCGTTTTTTTTGGTGTGTGGGTTCGAAGCATTGATTCCGGTCGAGGTCGCGAACCCAGCATCAGGTTTCAGCATACTACCGAGGCTTTGAACCACGAGGCTATGAAAATTTGTCTCGAGCTACTAGACCAAAAACGTGAAGCCGCACTAGTTCGAATGGTCGCGCAAAAGCAAAGGATCGAGAGGTATTACAATAGAAGGGCGAACCTTAGCTATTTCGGACTCGGGGACTTAGTTCTAAGGAAAGTCACCCTCAATACTCGAGGTCCAAACGAAGATAAACTAGGCCCCAATTGGGAAGGACCATACCGAGTCCTCGGAGTCGTAGGGAAAGGATCCTACAAACTTAGCACAATGAAAGGCGAGCAACTACCAAATAATTAGAACATATCACTACTCAAACGCTATTATTGCTAAGGTATGAACTTCTCTCCTTTTTTATTTATAGTTAAGGCTAACTTCTTGCAGGTGTTCGATTGGAGTCATCGAATCACCCTTCAACTCGAAGACCTTAGGTTTTAACGCATGCGTTGCACTCTTTTTACCTTAGATCGGGTTTTATCCCAAATGGGTTTTTCCGACAAGGTTTTAACGAGGCAACATTTATATGCTACCTAAGGGGAATTCAACAAGTATTCAAGGCTTCTTTTCAATCAACCTCGAATACTGGGGGGCATCACCCTCGGAGGTTGTACTTTCAAAGAAAACAATTCACGCCAAAAGAGGGCCTCGATAGGAAAACTTTGTAATGGGCCAAACAGTCAAATGAACTGTGTCCATATAGAATAGTCGAGCCCCTGACAGCAAAAACATGTACGCATGTATTAATTATTCAAAGAAGCATTTTTGCTATATCAAAACACTTTGTGTTTCAAAGAAATCTACTATTATACGAGTTTCACACTTATAATTCTATAAGAAATGTCTCAAGGGCCATAACGCAAATGCAACTCGAATAATTGGGGACTGTCATCGACATTCAACACATCGATTCATCAAAAACTCGAACTCATAAGACCTCAAAGAGGCATATTTGAACTCATAAGACCTCAAAGAGGCATCCCCTCGATACAAGGGCCAAGGCCACCATACTCGGGAACTAAAGGCTACGGCCATATGAAAGGCTATGACCATATGAAAGTCTTTGGTCATATGAAAAGGCTACGGCCGAAATAATGCGGCTCGGAGACATCTGACTTCCGCCATAAAATTAAAGGCCTTCGAACACTTCGAAAAATTGATAAAATCAGGCTACCCTCGACAAAAGCAAATGATAAAGGGCTTCAATAAAACCAGCTCTCGAATGATTCCAAGGCTTCGATAATATCAGCCTTCGAAAAAATCTCAAGAGGTATTCAATTATCATTGCACAACGAATTACAAACGAGGTCCCCAATCGATCGAACCTTCCAAAGATCCAACGAGTACAAAAAACACATGCTAAGGCATACCAAAATTTTCACCAAGTCTTTTAGCCATAAAGAGGGAAAAATTATAGACACTTTAGAGGATGAATTGGCCCAACCTAAAAGAGCCTAAATCCCAATATTAAAGCCTAAGGGCCAATATTTAAGAACATATAGTCCAAAGCACACGGGGCTCGAGCCCTCACCCAGCTCGGGCTTAAGAGTTCCATCACTTCGAGCCTGCGTTCAATAGGCTTAAAGTTTAGCCCAAGGATTGAACCCTGAGAGGCCAATACTCGGACTTATCATCTACAAACATCAAATTTCTTTTCACGAATGGAGACAAAACAAAATTCAACAGGAAACAAAGATGAAGCAAAATGGTTCTTTGTATTTATAATGAAATAATTTCAAAAGTACATTTACAACTCCCAGGAGGGGACCTTACACACAAGAAGAAAAAGAACCTAATCTATTTTAGGGGCTACTTGCTCGGAGGAAATATCCACAAGATCTACATCTTCGGTAGCTTTATCTTTGGGGACTTCCTCTTCCTCGGGGACTTCATCTCCGTCTCCCTCACTCTCGGAGCCGCTGGCAGAATCCTCGTCAGTGGAGAGCAGTGCAGCTGCCTCTTCTTCCAAAGTCTTTACCTTCTCGATGTCGGCCGAGAGGTCGAATCCTCTAGCGTGCACCTCCTCGAGATTTTGTCTTCAGGATTCCAACCTAGTATAGTTGATAGCACACATTAACTTGAGCTTGGCTGCGGCAGAGATCTCATGTGCTCGAGTGTTAGTAGCAGCATCATCGGATCGATACGAGGACACGAATGCCTCAGCATCAGACTTGGCTTTAGCAAGGTCGATGGCTGATTTAGTTTGAAGATCCTTAAATTTGTGGCTCTCCTCTTTTGCACTTCGAAGCTGGTTCTCAACCGAGGCTAACTTTTCCCAAAGAGTGTCCTTTTCCGAGGTGAGACGGTCCATATGTTGTCTCCACCCAAGGGTTTCGGCCTCTTTGGTTTTGAGCTCCTATCGAAGTTGCTCCACCAGGTCGGCCTTCTGCTGGAACTGCAAAAATAAAGCATTAGACACCAAAACAAGTGAACACAAATTAGTCCCACAAAAGCTATATTACCTTCTCGACCCGCTCCTGGGAAGCCTTCTCCAAACTAGCTCGAAGGACGCTAATTTCCACCTCTCTTTTAGCGTAGAGAGACTTGAGGTCGTCCATATCTAACATGAGCTTCTTAAGCTCAGCTTCACAACGGGCAAGCTCAGCCCGAGACTTGTAAAAATATTTATTGAAGAGCATCACCGCCTTATCACAAAGAAAGGGATTCAGAAAGAAAAAAAAATCAAACTCTAAACATAATTACTAAGGCAAAGTTTACCTGCTTGCGAATCTTCTCGGCCTCCTCAATGATGAACGAGGCTTCAAGGTCGGGGCTCTTTTTGATTCCGGTAAGGTATCCCCGAAAGATGTCATTCTCCCCCTGGGATGTTCCCACATCAGGAGTCCTCATGTTTTGGGCGTCCCATATTTTCCCCTCAGAGAATACCGGGCCTAGCGGAGAATCGCCTACATCGATTACCCCAAATGATTCTATCGAGGCATTCTCTCTCCTTCAAAGAACCTAAGGATTGGGCTCTTCGAGTTCATCATCCAAATGGCCTCCGGGACGAGGCGCACTCTTGTCACTTTCCAACTCCGGGACTCTGCTCGATCTCCCCTCAGATATCTCCTCGGCTCGAGGTCGAACCGTATCAGCGACCTTCGGTTCGGTGGCCTTCAAAGAATCAGTGCTCCCCCTTTTTCGAGTTATCAACGGACGGTCTTTGTCTTCGCCCTCTGTGGCGTCTCTTTCCTCGTCTTCAGCACGAAGATGTTCGACGGTTTCCTGGGATAAGGCCACAGTATCAGCTGTAGGCTTTCGAAGCTTGGTTTTCTTTGGCTTCGGGGAGTTCGTCGGCCATCCTTTCTTCCTTTTCTTGTCCTTGGAAGGTTTTGGGGCTTCTTCCTCACCAGGTGGGGGCGGCCTCATTGAAGCATCATCTCCGAGGCCTGCATAAAAGCAAAAATAAGTATTTCACTAAGGAATTCAGCTATGCAAATAATGAAAACTCACTGTGATTTTTGGCCTCCCATCGGCCTTTGGACAAATCATGCCAGTTGCGCTTGGCGTATGAGGAAGTGGAGGCCAGTTGCCGAACCCAACCCGAGAGGTACGCAAACGCATTAGGAAACCAAACGACAACTGCATCATTTTAAGGGTATTAGTTCAAGAGAAAGCAGGAATATCGAAGTGATAAAACGTCCTCGATAAGCCTGTACTTACGTTTCATATTCCATTCCTCGGGGAATGGCATCTTTTCAGCAGGAATTAGGTCGGAGGTTTTGATTCGGATAAAGCGGCTCATCCACCCTCGGCCCTTGTCTTCATCGATGCTAGAGAAAGACTTCAAGGATCAGCATTATAGATTTATCAGGACACCTCGATAGAGATGAGGGCTGTATAGCCTGATTAGATGGTCGAGGGTAAAAGGCATCCCCTCGACCTTACTCGAGAAGTACCTTATCAAGTGAACGATTCGCCATAAGGAAGGATAAATTTGGCCAAGCGTGACTTGATACTGTTGGCAAAAATCGAGAATCACTGGATCTAGGAGAGGCAGAGAAGGGTCTACGAGACCTAAGGTAAATGGGTAAGTATACACACTCAGGTACCCTGCTTTGTGAGTGGTAATATCCTCTTCGGAGGAAGGGATCTCCACGTCTTTATATCCCCAATACAGTCCATCTTCACCTGGTCAAGTTCAGTGCTAGTATCAAACTGATATATCGGGACATAGGTTCACATCGACCCGGGACCGAAGCAGGCCTGTCGATTTTAAAGTCGGAAGATGTTTTGCAAGGCCCGGGAGTACACTCCTCAATACAAGGTGGTACCACCGTTTTGCTCTTAGATTGGCGTGATGACGAAGAGGCTTTTTCTTTCTGTGGAACTGTCTTAGAAGTTTTGGCCATTGTTGTTGTTGAAAAATTCAGAAGAAGAAAATAAATTTGGTGATGAAATGGGCACAAGATAAGGATAAACGCAGAGAGAATGGGGAAGTTAGGGTGCTGTGGAAAGTAAAGTTTTCAAAGAGATGGGTTGAGGTATTTATAGGAATCGCCTATGTGTATTGAGGAAGCTAAACGACTGACTAATAGCCGCCGTTCATTAATGGCCTTTCAAAATCTGTGCAGACGTGACCCTTCACGACTTTTAGTAACACCAATTGCTGACATCATGAGACTGACATCATTATTGGGCATCGAAGGGTCGAGAATCAAAATCGTTTCTTATCCTTTCATTCTAAGAAACACGGGGACTATCTGTATACAGTCAAAATCTCATGCCCCGATTTTGTAGGCTCGAGAGGTTACATCGAGGGTAGAAGTCTGGAAGAGGCCGAGGTCAAGCTCGAAGGTGGAACAAGAGGCTCGAGGGTCCGGGTGCTCGATGAGCATCGAAGCAAGACACGGTCGATGCCGAATAGTGCCGTTATGAGTTTGTTTCGGAAAGGACAAGATTCTCGCCACGTCCCCAAGGATCATGGCACAAATTCCGGGATAGATTTGTACGAATTTGTACAAATCCGTACTAGGTGGTTATACAGCTGTACCAATAAGATTCTTTACCAAAAATAGAACTGTACCTTATTTAGGGTTTCACCTCTTATATAAAGGAGACCCCAATCATTTGTAAAAGCATCTGATCATTGGCAAAGAATATACTATCTTACTTTTCTCGTTTACTGCTCTTTAGAATCACGCTTTAGCTTTATTACACTTACTTTACTGTTCTTGCTTTATTGCTCCTAACTCACCTCGCGGTCATCGAGCTCGAGGTCTCTACTACTCTAGCAACACCGGTTTGGTTTATCAATTCTTCTTATTCATACTCTACATTTCTTGTATATTAATTAGTATTAGACTAGATCACATATCTTTAAAATCACAAATCAAATTTAATTGTTACTCATATTTTCGAGGTAAACAATTTGGCGCCCACCGTGGGGCTAAAGATAATAGTGGTTATTTCAGTGCTAGTTTTCTGATAACAGATGTTTTTCTTCACATTTTTTCTTGTTAAAGATTCTTTAATTTCAGGCTAAAACATGTCAAACTCAGCAAATACACCAGTGCATGGTAACGACAGCCTCGGATTCCACGGGAAAAATGAAAATGCAACAGCTTCAGGGGCTGGTGTGCCACTGCTCAACCCTGAGGTAGCACCAGTTCCTAACCCAGCTGATGTTAGTTCACACATTGCTATAAACGTAAACTTGGGCACGGACGTCAGAGGAAGCGTGCGTGGAGAAGTTCAACCCAATGGTCAAACAACACAGGGTCGAGGAGATGGGGAAGTCAGTCTCCAAGTGATTTTCTAAATGTTGCAAGCACAACAGATTGCCATCGCTCAGTTGCAAAGCCAGGAAAAAACCCCGAGTGTGGTGGGACCGGAAAATACTCATTGTGCTGAACCAGTCCCGGAATTGTCGAGCAACAATGGATCAGGAGCGGAACCCACAATCATGAGAATGTTTGAAGAACTCACAAAGAGGATCGATTTGGGAGAGAAAAGGATCGATGACAATGATAAAAAAGTGGAAACGTACAACTGGAGGGTCGACCAAATACCGGGAGCACCTCCGGTTTTCCCTTCTATTTTAGTCGTGCTTTTTCTTTCTAAGCCTTAATTTGTCTGAGTCCAGATTTTCTGTAATTTACTATACTGTTTTCTAAAGCATCATGTATCATAGGTTTACATGAAAGCAAGACAAATCAGAGCTGGAGCAATGTGTCTTCTGTTTTAAGGCATTTGGTTAATAGTTGGATAAATATTTTTATACCATATCCAGCTTTAACTTTTCTTCTCAACTTGAATAATTACAGAAGTAGAGTAATATATTGCTTGTAAACTATAATAAGAACTATTATCTCCACAATTTGGGTTTTACACTTTTAAGCAGGAGAGTTTTATTGTTAAGTGCTTATTTCTTTAATTAAGAATAGTGCAATGTTCATTTTTTGATTATTAAAACTGATTCTTATATGCATTTGGAAATATTAAATACGAGAATCCAATCTATTTTGTAGAGAAACCTATCACTTATGGGGAGATGCATAAAGATTTCCTGAGACATTGCACGCAAGAATCACACAATAGGAACCATGGAACTTGCATCAAGTTTCTTAAGCTAAAGATTGGATACAATTTAAGCTACCATCTAAATCTGAGACTTTTTTTTTCTTTACTTTAGCTAGGTATTGAAGAAACTTAGTTGCTGAGACACTTCTTTTTTGCTGTAGCAAAATTATTCGAGAAATATAGGATAAGAAAGATTGTATTTGTGATGACCCGATAGGTCATCTAGAGCATTAGAATCTCATTCCGTGTTTCGAAGCCTTTAGTAGCTCCTTTAAGTCTTCCTCAATTTGCATGCGCAGTCCAGGTATTTTTCCAGAAGGCTTCTATGTTAAAACTGATAAAATATAAAATTTTGCCTTAAAAATCCATTTGAGTTGACTTCGGTCAACGTTTTGAGCAAACAGATCCAAATCCGTGTTTTGACGGCCCCGGTGGGTCCGTATCGTAATTTGGAACATGGGTGTATGCTTGAAATCGATTTCGGAGGTCCATAGATCGAGTTATTAATTTTTGTTAAAAATTAAAAGTTTAACGATTTTTAGGAATTGAATGATGTTTGGTCTTGTTGATACTGGGTTCGTATTTTGGTTCCGGAGTCCGATATAGGTCCACTATTATATTTATGACTTGTCTGTCAAATTTGGTGAGAAATAAAGTTGGTTTGGCGTGATTCAGACGTTCAGTTGTGAAAATAGAAGTTTTAAAGTTTTCATGAAAATTTCCTTTGATTTAGTGTCCGATTCATAGCTCTAGGCGTTATTTTGGGGGTTTGATCGCGCACGCGAGTTCGTATGAGTTTTTTGGACTTGTGTGCATAATTGGTTTGGAGTCCCGAGGGCTCGGATGAATTTCTAATAGGCTATGGATGGTTTTGGGCTTAGAAAAATCTGGTTTTCTTCAGCTTCAGCTGTCATCTGGTTTCGTTCTTCGCGTTTGTGAAGGTACTCTCACGAACGCGAAGAGTGAACTGGGGCTGGGTGGAAATTCTTCTTCATGAATGTGAAGGCTGGGCTGCGAACGCGGAGCAATGAGGGCATTACCCTTCGCGAACATGACCAGCCTCTCGCGAACGCGTAGGCATGGGACCTAGGGTAGGGGGAAATGACCTATACTCTCCGCGAACGCATCACATGGCTCGCGAATGCGTAGGCTGGTGAGTATAAGCCTTCGCGAACGCGTAGGATATTTGAGACGCTGCTTCACGATCATGGCAGGCCCTTCACGAAGCGAAGACAGCCTAACGCCAGTGATTTAAAACAAAATCACCTAGGGATTCTTCAATTTTTTCATAAACACTCTCCATTAGAGCTCGACCTAGGTGCGATTTTGAAGAGAAAACTCAACACCAATTCATAGGTTTGTACTCTTTAGCTCATTTTCTTCCATTTCTAACATCACCCATTAATTTCTAGCCCTAATCTTTGTTCATCTACGGTAGAAAACTAGTGATTTAGGAAGAATTGAGGATTTTTGCAAATTGGGATTTAGACCTCAATTTGAGGTCAGATTCCGAAACTAATTACATAATCGGGCTCGTTGGTGAATGGGTAACTGGATTTTGGTCCGAACCTCGGGTTTTGACCAAGCTAGCCCGGGGTCGATTTTTGACTTTTTGAGGGAAAGTTTAGGAATTCTAAATTTATGCATTATAATTGATTTGTATAGCAATATTTGATATTATTGAGTCAATTGTGGTTAGACGCAAGTGGTTTGGAGGCGGATTATAGAGGAAAAGTTGTGGTTGAGCATTGAGCGATCTTTGGAGCGAGGTAAGTGTCTTGGTTAACCTTGACTTGAGGGAATTAGGAACCCTCGAATTATGTGCTATATGAATTTCATGTGAGCGGCGTATATGCGAGGTGACGAGTGCTTATGCGCCGCCGAGTTATCTGTTTTTCCTATTTTCCCGTTTTTCCTTAAAGATATCTTTCCCTGTCTTAATTGTTATATGCTATAAATGTGTTTCCATGCTTAACTGTTACCTGTTAATCATTGTCTTCTCCTGTTAATGATGTTAGATCTTTTCGTAGTTTCATGATCTCCTGTTATTTGCTTAAGTTAGTTTATTTGCACCTTCTAGTTGTAATTTCTGGACTGATTTCGTTGTGTATATTACTTATTTAGATTTTAATATTGTACAAGGTTTCCTATTTGGTTCAATTTGGTATTTATTGACCGTAAAGGATTTCCGTGATTTAAATTATTAATTTTACTGTGTACATTGAGTATTTGGTATTGATATAGTGGGATCTAGTTGCACGCTGCAACAAGTGAAATAAGGGTGGATTGATATGGTGGAATAAGGGTGGATTTTTTTGGTGAAATAAGGGTGAATTATGATACTGATATTGTGATATGATAGAATCGGGTTGTGCGCCGCAACACACACACACACACACACACATACATACATACATACATATATATATATATATATATATAAAACTCATTGTTGTTAATGTTGTTACGAGAAAATAAGAGAGGATTATGTGATGTATAATGGGATCGGCTTGGGCGCCGCAATAACCTATGTGTTTCTGTTTCCTTGAGCCGTGTGAGCCTTACGATATTTTCTTTTGAACTTTAAGGATTGGTAATTCTGAACGCCACTGGCTTATTTCCTGAAGTTGTAGCTATTGTTTTCAATTGACTCTCTTATTTCGTTCTGAATTTGCTTTTCTGTCTTTATTATATATTACGTACATGTTGTAGTGTGAGTGACCCGACTTAGCCTCGTCACTACTTCATCGAGGTTAGGTTACAGAGTACATGGGGTCGGTTGTACTCATAATACACTCTGCACTTCTTGTGCAGATTTTGGCATTGGTCCCAGCTGATCGAGAGGCGTAGCAGCTCGAACTTGTTCAGTGGAGCTCAAGGTAGATCTGTTGGCGCGTTCGCAGACCTTGAAGTCCCGTTCTATTTTTCCCATTTTTACTGTTGATCACGTTCAACTATGTCTTATAAAATACTAAGCGGGCGTTGCAAATATAATCCGGGGTATTATGCCCAGAGTCGATCCCACAGGGAATTTACGTATCAATCAAGTATTTAGAATACGCAACTTTTACTCAATAAATTCTCTCAAGACATTTTGAATATAAATTGGTGATGTTTTGCTAATTCTACTGACAATAATAATATCAAACAATTACTACAATGTGTTGTAAACAATTATGATAAAAGGCTAAGGCTATGGTTTCCCCCGTTGGTGAACTTACTTCTCGGATAATTCATATAGCTTGATTAGTTGTCTCTATCAATCATGAACACTCTATCTATCATAAATCTCTCTCAAGTAATTATGATAATTTACTAGACGCACTCTCTCAAGTTACGCTAGCTAGATTGCATTATAGTTCACTTTAGATTGCACCCGAAGTATCGTTATCTCTAATCCAAC
>ML417703.1:17661-72822 GCA_005239525.1 Nicotiana knightiana
GCCCATATATATATATATGGGCTCAGTCACATGTCGTGTGGACTATTACTATTATATGATTTTAATAGATGAATTTATTGTATGGTCACATGTGCGTTGGAAATCAACTTGCAGTTTTGCTTTTGCAAGGTTGCTTGCTCAAATTATTTGAGCAAAGTTCCAGAATGTAAATTCTGATGAATGCTGGTTTAAATTTAAGTTGATTTAGCAGAAAATGTATGCCTCCAATTATAGCTAAACCATTGGTTATGAGAATAAAACTCCTAAACAAAAATTTGGTATGAGATGTATTATTTAATATACAACAATACTTGCATGCATCTAGCCAAGTAATGATAAATTCTCCCCATCACAATTGGTTTCAGGGCCAGGAACCAAATAATTTTCGTCTAGAAATATAGATGTGCGATATGATTTAATTATGTCACTACAATACACAAAAATGAGTTCCCAAAGAAGTTTGAAAAATGTGTCTGTGAACCCAACATTAGGGTGAGAAAACTGACAGCTGAAAAATTGATACATGAAATGAATTATTATGAGTACATCTAGATACTCGTACAAGAAAATATGAACTTGAATTTCAAGTTATAATTCATTAGCAAAACATTTCCATGCGCATTTGCTGACCCAAAGCTAAATGTCATATTTCAGCTGTTAATACTCCAAACAAAGTAAAGTCCATGATGGATAAAGTTTATGACATGCATGAAACATAATAGACTAATCGGTTCCAAAGATAACACTCCTCGAAGAAGGAGTGGAGCAAATGATCAAGATGATTATAATAAGGAGACAAGTTCTCTAGAAGAGCACCACGACATAACACTCCATAAGACCTCATGGAAGAGGCTCAGGCACCTGAAAATAATGAGATAAAGAGATCTCAATAGGTTATGTCTTTATCGAGTAATGATGGAATCGATATAAAGTGATCATCGACGATATTGTTAATATAATCTTGAGCTCAAATCTGTCATGAAATTTGGATAGATAAATGATTAGCCAAATGAAAAATATGCAATGAAAATTGACTTCATCTGAAAAATGTGAAGTTGGAGAGATAGTCCCCACACCTGAAAGTATAAAGGCCTATGTGGAGATATTTAAATACGATTAGTGTTATATTGAAAAAGTAATCCTTGATATATATTTATCTATTCTAACAAATATTGTCAAGGTTTTGTTGGTTATATAAATGCAGGGTATAGTTCCTTGTTCAAATAATCTATTTGTCTGCGAGGGTAATGCAATATTATGATATTCAACAAGATTCCAATTACATTGAAGACGATACCGCATGCATAACTCAATTGAATGAAGGATTATCGAAGGAGACAAAATAAAGCATATTTCACAAAAGTCCTATTTCAGACATGTTCGTTGTTCAACAAATTTGTTCAAGTGATAATTTGACAAACTTATTCACAACGCATTACCGATCTCAACATTAGAGAAGTTGTTATACAAGCTTGGAACTAGTCGTCTCCCAGAAATAAAGTGATGTTTTCATCAGGGGGAGGCACATACATGCTACACTCTTTTTTTCTTAGCTGAGGTTTTATCCCACTGGATTTTCCTAGCAAGGTTTTTAACGAGGCAACAAACAATGCGTATTACAAGATATGTGTACTTTTTTTCCTTCACTAAGTTTTTTTCCCACAGGTTTTTTTTCTTAGTAAGGTTTAATGAGGCATATTATCCGTGGACATCCAAGGGGAGTGTTATGAAATACATATATGGATGTCCACTAATCAAATATAACTCCCACTACTCTTTTCCATTATGTAGATAATTTTTACTACTTCTCATCATTATAGTTGTAACTCCCACACCTCCATAACTTCCCCATGATCTTTTTCCATTTTCTCAATAGTTAATACCATATTCATGACATCCCTTTCTATTACCTCAATGTCATCCTATAAATAGAGGGTTTGGGCATCGCATTGTACACACTTGAATACGTAGAAGAAATAAAGAATATCTCCTCTCTTTATCTCTATATCTCTTCTTTGTACTAGTTTATATTGTTACATTGAGCTAAGTTTCTTAACATATTCAAAATAATTAGTGTAATTAACACCCATAAACAAGATATTAAGAAAATAAAACTAGACATGATTTTGAATATTCTTTTCGATATTATAAAATTATAATAATTCCCCACTTAACTCAAAAATAATGGAATAGAATAAACTAAGAAATTTTTGCCAGGTTTTTACAAATGAGCATAGTGCACCGAATTTGGCGTCTCTTGGACTATGAACCAGAACTAAATAAAATAAGATTAAATTTATAAAATAATTAGTAAAGTTTAAAATTTTTATGAACCAAAAATTCTTTTGTAAGTTTAATGTTTTATCTATCACATTATACCCCATATACTTTGTTATTTTTCGCGATTTTACGCTAATAGGCCATGCGCGCACTTGGTTTTTATGAGTGCTCAAAAAAATTTTGCCATTAATTTCATAGGAGCGGCCTCATTCCAGAATCAGGTCCACCCATAAAATATATTTTGTAGCGTAATACATCACTTATAAAAGTCTATGGATTCGTCTAAGAGTTTAATAACTCAACTTTCCATTACTTGCAGTCTAGCACTATATACACACCATATGAAGGGATATAAAATAATAATGCACATTTGATTAACTTAATGACTTGTTATTACCTATATGAATCTACTTCATGGGATCTCCAATCACATAGGTTAGATTATCATCATTGTTGATATAACTTAAATTGGCAATAGTCTCATTCCCCTTGATGTTTCAGAATCCCAAGTACTCGTCAGAGGATCAACCAAATTCACTTTTGACTTCACAGAATCTATGAAAATAATTCCATCTTTCAGCAACTTCTTTATCACATTATGTCTCAATCGAATGTGACTACTCTTCTCATTGAAGGATTTATTTTTAGCAATAGCTATTGCATCTTGACAATCACAATGCATCGACACATAAGGTGTCGATTGAATTCCTAGTGGAATACTTGCCAAGAGATTTTTTAACCGCTCAACCTCATTTCCATCCAATTTCAATGCCACAAACTGAGATTCCATGCTAGATATAGCTATTATTATTTGTTTAGCTTATTTCTATGCGACAACACCTCATTAAAGGTGAACACATAACCACTAGTGGATTTTATCTCATATGAATGAGAGATCCAATAAGCATCATTGTATCCTTCTAATACAGTGAAAAATCTACTATATATATATATATTTGATACCATAACTCATGGTACTATCAAATATTTCATTACTCTCACTAATGCATTCCAATGATCATGACTCGGGTTTTGAGTATATCTACTCAATCTACACACATCATATGCAATATCAGGTCTAGTAAAATTTAAAATTAAATGCGTTAGGTTACTATTAATTTGAGAATAATGATTTTGATCTATATCATTTCTCTTTTTTTTTTAATTTACTACTAGCATTTTAAGCAGTGCTCGCAGGTACCACATCAAAATTGTCATTTTTTTAAAGAATTCTTTCAACATAATGTTCTTGAGTCAACATCATGATATTACCATCTCTTATAATTTTCATGCCTAAAATAATATTTTTTTCTCCCATGTCTTTTATCCAAAATTAGTAGACACAAAAAGTTTGGTTTCATGTGCCAAATCAATAGTAGAACTGAAAATAAGCATGTCATCCACATAATGGCAAATAATAACAAAAATACTATATACGCATTTTGTTTAAACACATTTATCTATTTAAATTGACTAACAACCATCATTAATCAATACTTAACAAAATTTTTATGCAATCGTTTAAGTGCTTTCTTTAGACCATAAAGGGATTTTTATCAACTTACACACTTTATTTTCTTTCCCAACCAAACCACCTAAAGTTCCTCTTCTAAATCGTCATTTTAAAATACAGTTTTAACATTCATTTGATGAATAAAAAGTTTATATATAGAAGCTAGTGAGAGTAAAACATGAATTGAGGAAATTCTAGTTATAGGAACATAAGTATCAAAGTAATCAACATTTTGCTTTTGAGTAAAATCTTTTTCAATAAGTCTAACTTTGTATTTATCAATGGAACCATTTTACTTTCTTCTTAAAAATCCATTTACAACCAAAAGGCTTAGTGTCACAACCCAAAATCCAATTAGTCGTGATGATACCTAATCCAACCTGCTAGGTAAGCCAATTAACTATTATTCAAAGCTGGTATTAACAAAGCTGGTATGAAATAAATACATTATCTGTTCAAAAAGTACATAAAGAGATTTATATATTCTAAGGCTACCATGAACAAGAGGCAGCTACAACCAAAACACAAGTACATCTTCAAATCTAGCTCTCGTCGATCTCAGCAACGTCAGCAGTCAACATATGCACTGTGATGGCCCAAAGGGTCATCTTGTAATTTAGGACTCTATTATGCACTCGTTAGCCTTAAAAATATTATTTTTATTTACCTCAATTTGCGTGCGCAGCCGGACGTAATTTCATAAAGCCTTTAGGTGGAAAATTGAAGAAACAATGAACTTTGGCCTTAAAAATGATTTTTTTATTGACTTCGGTCAATGTTTTGAGTAAACAGACTCGTAACTGTGTTTTGACGGTCCCGTTGGATCCGTAGTAAAATATGTAACCTGGGCGTATGTCCAGAATTGAATTCCGAGGTCCCTAGCTCGAGATATGAATTTTTGACTAAAATTGAATTACTGAAAATGAATGATTTTGAAGAATTTGCTCAATGTTTTATCTTGATGATATCGAGTCCGTATTTTAGTTTCAGAGCCTGGTACAGGTCCGTTATGATATTTAAACATTGTCTGTGAAATTTGGTGAGAAACGAAACTGATTTGACGTGATTCAGACCCTCGGTTGAGAGAATAGATTTTAAAGTGTTCTTAAGAATTTCATGTGTTTTGATATTAAATTCGTAGTTCGAGGAGTTATTTCGGCGATTTGATCGCACGAGCAAGTTCGTATGATATTTTTAGACTTGTGTGCATGTTTGGTTTAGAGTCTCGAGGGCTCGAGTGCCATTTGGGCGATGCGCGAGTTGAGTTCAAACCTCAACAAGGCTGCTGGTGCACCAGATATGGTGTACCCGCACCTGCGAGCATTTGGTCGCAGGTGCGAGCGATAGCCCCAAAGGTGCGACCCAGGTCTATACTTCATTTCTCCACAGATGCGGACTTTCCTCCGCAGGAGCGGGACCGCAGAAGTGGAACCCTGTCCGCAGGTGTTGGCCCAGTCCTTTTCCGTAGAAGCAGACTTCAGGTCCGCAAGTGCGGATGCGCAGGTGCGACCAAAGCACCGCAGGTGCAAAGGTCGTTGGGCAGTAAGTTCATTTAATTCAGACTCTAGCCATTTTCTTCTCATTTTCAAAAGGATAGGAGACCTAGGGTGATTTTTCAAAGACATTTTCTTCCTCAAATCATAGGTAAGTGTTCCTTAACTCGTTTATTTCAATCTTTTACTTCATTTTACAAGAATTCAACTTATAATCTAGGAATTTCATGGTAGAAATTGGGGGTTTGGATAAAATTGAGGATTTTTGAGAAATTAGAAATTGGACCTCAATTTGGGGTCGGATTTCGAAACTAAATATATATACACATATATATATATATATATATATATATATATATATATATTCGGGCTCGGGGGTGAATGGATGAACGAATTTTGGTCCGAACCTCGAGTTTTGACCAAGCGGGCCCGGGGTCGATTTTTGACTTTTTTGGGGGTAAATTTGGAAAAACAATAATTTTGTATTGAAATTGATTTCTTTAGAGATAAGTGATGTTATTAAGATAATTATGACTAGATACGAGTGGGTTGTAGGTGAATTCTAGAGGAAAAGCAGTACTTGAGTAGTGAATGGCCTACTGATCGAGGTAAGTGTCGTGTCTAACTTTGGCTTGAGGGATTAGGTATTAATTGACTACTTGCTACATGTTTGGTTATTGAGTACGATATATAGGTGAAGTGAAGAGCACCTATGTGTTGATGTCGAGTCATTGCATGCGAGTGAGTCCTATTGTGGTAATTGTTGTAGTCTGTAATCAACTATTTCATGCTTATCTTAGCTAATTGTTATGTTGGGCATCTCTTATCCTGTTTTACTGAAATTTAGTAAGTGTTGAGTATGACTCAAGGTTGAGCTTGATATTTTGAAATTAAACATTGAAGTAAGACCGATTTATGATATTTTTGTCTCTCCGTGTTGTTAATCTTTGTTTTGGTAAGGAAGAGTGCAAAGCACGAATGGTGATGTCGTACAATATTTGTGAGTGAGTGATAATGCACGAAGGTTGATGCCGTTCCATGTTTTGTGAGTGATAATGCACGAACGGTGATGTCGTGCCATGTTTTTTGAGTGATAATGCATGAACGGTGATGCCGTGCCATGTTTTGTGAGTGGTAATGTACGAAGGGTGATGCTATGCATGTTTTATGAGTGATAATGCACGAATGGTGATACCGTGTCATATTATGAGAGAGTAAAAGCACGAAGGGTGATGCCGTGCCGTTCTATTATTCATATGGTGAGATTGAGAGTAAAAGCACGAAGGGTGATGCCGTGCCGTTCTATTATTCATATGGTGAGATTGAGAGTAAAAGCACGAAGGGTGATGCCGTGCAATTTTCTTTACTTTTTTTACTTGTCTATTTCGTTAAGACATATTGATTTTGATTTTGTCTTGTCCCTGGTTTTATTCCTTACATTGCGAACTCCTCAGCATGTCCCCTTCCCGGTTATTGCCTGTTTTATCTCTTTTATTTCTAGTGTTGCTACTTGTATGATTATACTACATAGTTTATATGTGGGTGTCTTTTCCTAGCTTCGTCACTACTTCGCCGAGGTTAGACTCGAAACTTACCTGTACATGGGGTCGGCCGTATTGATGCTGTACTCTAAACTTTCTGTGCAGATCCAAGTGTCGGTCCGAGCTGACTCCGAGCTTTGCTGTTGACTTCTTTACCCAGAGACCCAAGGTAGATCTGCCAACGTCCACAGATTCCTGAAGTCCCCTCCTATATGTTCATTTACTGTTTTTCTTTGGTTCATAAACAGTTGTATACTTTTCTTTAAGTCAAATACTTATAGATAAATCATAGTAGTCCGTGAGTTGTGACTTCATTATGGGTAGATATATATATATATATATATATATATATATATATAATATATTAAAAACAGAAAGCTCCTAACTTAAAAGTCAATTTACGAAAATACCCATGTAATTTAAACTAAATGCTCTATTAACTGATTTTATACTTTTAAAGAAAATACCCATGTAATTTAAACTAAATACTCTATTAACTGATTTTATAATTTAAAAAAAATAAAAATAAAAACACCTGCATACAAACGCCTATTCTCTTGTAAACCAACTTCCCCGATGACGTCTTCTATGTTGACGCATGTTTGCCCTTTTATCTTTCCTTCATCAAACTTTCATCTTCTTTTCATATTTTTTTTTCATATTTTTTTTTCTTTTGTACTTGATGTCAGATCTTCTATGCTTTATTTCTCCATCTATTTTTGGGGCTAAATTGACGACGATATCAATCTCGATTGAAATCTACTTATATGTTCACTTCTATTTTCACATCAGAAAATATTCATATATGTACAGACTTATCATGCTACTTTGTCCAATAATTTTTTGATATGAGCACCTATTCACTTTGTTATTTAACTAAGTTCTGCTCTCTAAATGGTTATAATTTAGAGTTTTTTCACGCGTTGTTAGAGTTTACTTGAGTTTCAAATTTAGCGCCCTTAGATTTCTATGTTTCTCTGTGGCATGACGTTCTCTAGATGTTATGGTTGTAAACTTGTAATTTATGTCTTAACAAGTATCTAAATTTAAACCATGTGAATAAGAACGACCAAGAATCATGTGTTATAATGATATTTAAGATATTCATGGTATCTACTCTTAGCGTAGAATAATCTTATTATGCAGGTATTAATGTTCAAGAGTTATTAATTTTTTGTTCACTATCAAGAAAATGACACGTTTTTATGAATTATCTATATTTGATATTCTTATAGTTTTGCAGCTATTATAGAATCATTTTTGTACTTTGCTCATATTTTACTCTATGTGCCTTTAGTCTTCTTATAATTTTGAGTCCAATTGAGCTGTGCCAAACAAATTGCAGCATTAGAGTTCAATTTTGCTTTTATAACTACGTTATTATCTACTTCTTACTCCTGCAGATTAAATCCTGTATATATTGAGAAAGATGAAATAAAATATATATTTACCAACAATTATGTGAGTCGTTATTCTACTGCATACTTTTACTTTATTACATTCTTGGAGTTACGTTATTGGCAATATATATATACTTCCTAAATATATATATATATATATATATTTTTTTTTTAATTTTTTTTTATATTATTATTATTATTTTTTATTTCTCAACCAGTATCCGGTACCCATATTGGGGCCCGACTAATCAGAATTCACGCCGGGAAGTACCACATTGGGGGTAAAGCGCTCCCTAACAAAGGCGACTCCATACCCACGGGCTCGAACTCGAGACCTCTGGTTAAGAATGAAGGAGTACTTACCACTCCACCGCAACCTTTGTTGGTATATATATATATATATATATATATATATATATATATATATATATATATATATATACACACACACACATCTGGATCATTTCAGGAAACAAGAGGGAGAAAGCAATAATAAAGTATATCATTTTGATGAATGTATTAATTCTTTCTACTCTTTTCTCTTTAGTTTAATTATATCTTATATTCTTTTCGCATCTTATAAATGTTTCATTCTTGAATTTAAGTTGCATTAATCTAAGTTCTATTTAGTTAATTGGGAAAAGAAGATCTCATTGTTGTGATAATGTTGATGTGAAAAATGGACCATGGTCATGAATATCCGTGGAAGATATCAGCTCTAAAATCTTATTAAAACATAAAAGATCGAGTAATTTTGTATAATACATGAGTGCATTTGTCCTTTTTCTTTAATTTTATCTTACTTGATTACCTAATTTTCATTTAATAGATAAAGAAGAATTCATTATGCAATTCGACCTTCCATAATCATCGTTCAAATTTGTACTCTTAACACTTGTTGATGTATTAATATTATTTATAGGTATATATGATGAAGTTGAAGATTTTGTGCATGACATGTACATTAAAGGAAAAAAACGAGGCTTATTTCAAAAAAGAGCAGTCAACCTTGAAGGAGATGAAGAAAATAAAGTAATCAAAGAGTGTTGCTTCTTGCATCGTCTACTCGAGCAATCAAATTTCACAAGGGAGATATCGAATGTTTAATTGATAGCGGGATGACAAGAAGAACATAGATGGAGTTGGTTGGGAAGTATGTTTTTGGACATTATTTATCAAGGGTCTTAAGATTAGGCCAAATACTTTTTTGAATATGTATGCATATTTAAAAAATTCAACTATATTTGGTATATAAGAAGTGAGAAATACACGTGCAACGTACGTGCAGATATCCTAGTATGTATGTATGTATATATATATATATATATATATATATATATATATATAGCATATGCACGGTGTTGCTATGGATTTTTCGTTTCTTATTCAATTTATCATGTGTTGAATCGTAGTAAATTTTGCAAGTTTTAAGGGTTTTTATGCTGTAAACCTCTAATGTTGGCTTACCTAGCAAGTGTAGCATTAGGCGCCATCACGGTCTCAGTGGTAGGAATTCGGGTCGTGACAAGTTTGTATCAGAGCACTAGGTTCCTTAGGTCTCACAATTCACGGACAAACTTAGTAGAGTCTGGGGGATCGGTACGGAGACGTCTGTACTTATCTCCCAGATGCTATAAAGTTAGGAACAAGTTCACTTTTATTCAAATCTATCGTGAGATTTTTGTTATCTCAATACTGATTGAACTCTTCTATTCTTATTCTCTCGAAGATGGCGAGAACACATACCGCTTCTTCTGTTGATCAGCAGTCGGATCCTCCAGCAGTAGCTCATACGAGGGGCAGAGGTTGAGGCCGTGCTAGAGGCGGAGGCAGGGGCAAGGCTCAGCCCACAGCCCGAGCAGTAGCCCCAACTGCGGAGCCTCAGGTAGAGTTCGATGAGGAGGTTCCAGCTTAAACCGTTCCTGTCAGACCAGCTCAGGTCCCCGAGGGGTTTATTTCCACCCCAATGCTCCAGGATGCCTTGGTCTGATTAGTGGGAATTATGGAGAGTGTGGCCCAGACTGGCGCATTCCCCATGGCACCAGCCGGTATCTTAGGCTGGAGGAGGAGCCCATACTCCTGCTACTCACACTCCGGAGCAGATGGCTCCCCAGTTTCAGACTCCAGCAACTCATCAAGTCGGAGTGGTTCAGCCGGTTGCTGCAGCACAGCCCCTTGATGGGTCAATTATGTCCTTCGAGCCTTGTGGAGATTGGATAGGTTTACCAAGCTTTTCCCAGTTCATTGCAGTGGTTCCACTTCAGAGGACCCCTAGGAGTACCTTGATAGTTGTCATGAGGTTCTTCGGAGTATGGGTATATTGGAGACCAATGTGGTCGACTTTGCTGCTTTTCAGATGACTGGTTCCGCCAAGAAATGGTGGAGGGATAATTTGTTGGCCAGACTAGCTGGGTCGCCTGCTTTTACTTGGGACCAGTTCTCGCATCTCTTCTTAGAGAAGTTTCTTCCTATCATCTTGAGAGAGGAGCGTCACCGTCAGTTCGAGCGTCTCCAGCATGGCAGCATGAGTGTTACTCAGTATGAGATTCATTTTGTGGATTTGGCCCGTCATGCTATTCTTTTGCTTCCCACAGAGAGAGAGAGAGAAAGAGAGAGAGAGAGAGAGAGAGCGGTTGAGGAGATTTATTAAGGTTATTTATCAGCCTATTAAATTTCAGATGGCTAAAGAGATAGGGAGCGAGATTTCTTTCCAGGATGCAGCCAATGTGGCCAGACGAGTCGAGATGGTTCTTGGACAGGGAGGTCAGGGGTCGGACAAGAGACCTCGTCATTCCGGTGGATTTAGTGGTGCCTCATCTTGAGGCGGGGGTACTTATGGTAGAGGCCATCATCCCAGGTCATTTCATTCAACACTCCAGGCATCCCACGGTGCCCCAGGTGGTCGTGGCTCTTATATGCCTTATTTTGATCAGCCAGCTTACAATACACCACCGGCTCCTATTAGTGCACCTCCTCTTAAGAGTTTTCAGGGTGGTTATTCAGGTCTTCAAGGTCAGTTTCCCAGCCAGCAGTCTCAGCAGCCGAGGTCTTGTTATACTTATGGTGATCCGAGGCACATTGCTAGATATTTTCCTCGTGCGTTGGGTAGTTCACAGCACCAGAGTTCTCGTGCCATGGTTCAGGCACCAACTGCTACACCCCCTGCCCAGCCAGCCAGAGGCAGAGGTTAGGTGGCCAGAGGTAGGGGTCATATGGTTAGAGGTGGAGGTCAGGCCGCTAGAGGTGGAGGCCCGCCAGTTAAAGGTCATCCCAGAGATATGGTTCAGAGTGGTGGGGCCTAGCCCCGATGTTATGCTTTTCCAGCCAGACCTGAGGCTGAGTCATCCGATGTTGTTATCACAGGTACTGTTTCAGTTTGCAATAAAGATGCTTCAGTTCTATTTGATCTGAGGTCTACTTACTCCTATGTGTCATCTTATTTTGCTTCATATTTTGTTGTGCCGCGTGATTCTTTGAGTTCCCCTATATATGTGTCCAAACCTGTGGGGGATGCCATTATTGTATATCATGTATATCATTCGTGTGTGGTCACTATAGGGAGCCTTGAGACCAGTATAGACCTTCTGCTCTTACATATGGTGGATTTCAATATTATATTGGGTATGGATTGGCTGTCACCTTATCACGCTATCTTGCAATGTCACGCCAAGAAACTGACCTTAGCCTTGCAGGGGTTGCCTCGATTATAGTGGAGAGGGACTCCTGGCCATTCTACCAGCAGGTTTATCTCTTATATGAAGGCTCGACATATGGTCGAGAAGGGGTGTTTGGCCTATTTGGCTTATGTTCGTGATTCTAGTTTGAGGTTCCCTCTATGGATTCTATGCCTGTTCTTTGTGAGTTTCCGGAGGTATTTTCTGCAGACGTGCCGGGGATGCCACCCGACAGGGATATTGACTTTTGCATTGATTTGCCTCCGGGCACTCAATTCATTTCTTTTCCACCATACCGGATGGCCCCACCAGATTTGAATGAGTTGAAGGAACAATTGCATGATTTGCTTGATAAGGGCTTCATTAGACCTAGTGTCTCGCCTTGGGGTGCACCGGTTTTGTTCGTGAAGAAGAAGGATGGGTCTATGAGGATGTGTATAGATTATCGGCAGTTGAACAAAGTCACTATCAAGAACAAGTATCCGTTGCCGAGGATTGATGATTTGTTTGACCAGCTTCAGGGTTCCAAAGTGTTTTCGTAGATTGATTTGAGATCTGGCTACCATCAGTTGAGGATTAGGGCATCTGATGTCCCTAAGACAGCTTTTCGGACGCGATATGGGCATTATGAGTTTCTGGTGATGTCTTTTGGGTTGACCAATGCCCCAACAACATTTATAGACTTGATGAACCGAGTGTTCAAGATTTATTTGGATTACTTTGTGATCATGTTTATTGATGACATCTTCATATACTCCCGCAGTCGGGAGGAGCATGAGCAACGCCTCAGGATAGTGCTCCAGACTTTGAGGGACAGTTAGTTGTATGCTAAATTTTTGAAGTGCGAGTTTAGGTTGGATTCAGTTGCCTTCTTGGGCCACGTCGTATCAGCAGAGGGTATTCAGGTATATCCTAAGAATATTGAGGCAGTCCAGAACTGGCCGAGACCCCCTTAAGCTACGGAGATTAGGAACTTCTTAGGTTTGGCCGGTTATTACCGTCGATTTGTGGAGGGGTTTTCATCTATAACAGCCCCGTTGACCAGGTTGACCCAGAAGAGTGCCCCATTCAGATGGTCGGACGAGTGTGAGGCGAGCTTTCAGAAGTTCAAGACAGCTTTGACTTCAGGGCCGGTGTTGGTATTACCATCAGATTCAGGTTCGTACGCGGTGTATTGTGATGCCTCCCTTGTTGGACTCGGAGCAATATTGATGCAGGAGGGCAGGGTGATTGCATATGCGTCTTGTTAGTTGAAGGTTCATGAGAAGAATTACCCTATTCATGATTTAGACTTGGCAGCCATTGTTCACGCGCTGCAGATTTGGAGGCACTACCTTCATGGCGTGTCGTGTGAGGTTTTCACGAATCATTGCAACCTTCAGTATTTGTTCAAGCAGAAGGATCTCAATTTGAGGCAGAGGAGATGGTTGGAGTTATTAAAAGACTATGATATCACCATATTGTATCATTCGGGAAAGGCCAATATGGTGGCCGACGCATTGAGTAGGAAGGTAGTGAGTATGAGCAACCTTGCATTCATTCCAGTCAGTGAGAGGCCGCTAGCTTCAGATGTTCAGACTTTGGCCAACCAGTTCATGAGGTTGCATATTTCAGAGCCCAGCCGTGTTCTAGCTTGTACAGTCGCTCGATCTTCCTTGTTTGAGCGTATCAGAGATCGGCAGTATGATGATACTCACTTGTTGGTCCTTAGGGACACAGTTTGGCACGGTGGTGCCAAGCAGTTTACCGTTGGAGATGACGACATTTTGCGGATGCATGGTCGTGTGTGTGTGCCTAATTTTGATGGGCTTCGTGAGTTGATCCTTGAGGAGGCTCACAGTTCTCAGTATTCTATTCACCCGGGCGTCGCGAAGATGTACCAGGACCTGCGGCAACATTATTGGTGGAGGAGCATGAGAAAGGATATAGTTGCTTATGTGGCTCGGTGCTTGAATTGTCAGCAGGTAAAGTATGAGCATTAGAGACCGGGTGGTTTGCTTCAGCAGACGGAGATTCCTGAGTGGAAGTGGGAGCGTATCACTATGGACTTTGTTGTTGCACTCCCACGAACTTAGAGGAAGTTCGACGCCGTATGGGTCAATGTGGATAGGCTGACTAAATCAGCGCACTTCATTCCCATGGCAGTTACCTATTCTTCGGAGCGATTGGCAGAGATTTATATTCGGGAAATCGTCCATCTTCACGGTGTGCCCGTGCTTATCATTTCTGATCGAGGTACAAAGTGTACCTCGCACTTTTGGAGTGCAGTACAACGTGAGTTTGGTACGCGGGTTGAGCTGAGCACAACATTTCATCCTCAGACGGACGAGCAGTCTTAGCGTACTATTCAGATCTTGGAGGATATTCTCCGCGCTTGTGTTATAGATTTCGGAGGATCGTGGGATCAGTTCTTGCCCCTAGCAAAGTTCGCCTACAAAAACATCTACCAGTTGAGCATTCAGATGGCTCACTATGAGCCATTATATGGTAGACGGTGCAGGTCGCCAGTTGGAGGGTTTGAGCTGGGGGAGGCTCGGTTGTTGGGTACAAATATAGTGCAGGAGGCCTTGGACAAGTTCAAGATTATACAGGATTAACTTCGTACAGCTTAGTCTAGGCAAAAGAGTTATGCTGACCGTAGAGTTCGTGATGTGGTATTCATGGTCGGGGAGAGAGTGTTACTACGGGTATCACCCATAAAGGGTGTCATGAGGTTTGGAAAGAAGGGCAAGTTGAGACCTAGGTACATCGTGCCTTTTGAGATTCTCGATAGAGTGGGAGAGGTGGCTTATAGGCTTGTGTTGCCTCCAGGGTTATCATCAGTTCATCCAGTATTCCATGTGTCCATGCTCCGGAAGTATCATGGAGACCCATCCCACGTATTAGATTTCAGTTCTGTCTAGTTGGATAAGGATTTGACTTATGAGGAGGAGCCGGTAGCAACTCTAGACCGGCAGGTTCATCAGTTGAGGTTGAAGAGTTATACTTCAGTTCGAGTGCAGTAGAGAGGTCAGCCTCTTGAGACAGCTACTTGGGAGTCTGAGTCGGACATACGGAGTAGATATCCCCAGCTATTCGCCAGTTCAGGTACTTTTCTATGTCCGTTCGAGGACGAACGTTTGTTTTAGAGGTGGAGCACAAAGGGTCATCTTGTGTTTTAGGACTCTATTCTGCGGTCATTAGCCTTAAAATCTTATTTTTACCCACCTCAATTTGCGTGTGCAATCCGGGCGTAATTTCGAAAAACCTTTATGTGGAAAATTGAAGAAACAATGATTTCTGGCCTTAAAAATAATTTTTTTTATTGATTTCGGTCAAATATTTGAGTAAACGGACCCGGACCCATGTTTTGACGGTCCCGGTGGTTCCGTAGTAAAATATGGTACTGGGGCATATGCCTGGAATCAAATTCTGAGGTCCCTAGCTCGAGATATGAATTTTTGACTAAAAATGAATTACTGAAAATTAATGATTTTGAAGTATTTGCTCAATGTTTGATCTTGATGGTATCGGGTTTGTATTTTGGTTCCAGATCTCAGTACATGTCTGTTATGATATTTAAACCTTGTCTGTGAAATTTGGTAAGAAACGGAACTGATTTGACGTGATTCGGACCCTGAGAAAATAGAAATTTTAATATGTTCTTGAGAATTTCGTGTGTTTTGGTATTAAATTCGTAGTTCGAGGTGTTATTTTGGCGATTTGATCGCACAAATATTTTTATACTTGCGTGCATGTTTGGTTTAGACCCCCGAGGGCTCGGGTGCCATTCGGGCGATGCACGAGTTGAGTTTAAACCTCAACAAGGCTGTTGGTGCACCAGATCTGGTGTGCCCGCACCTGCGAGCCTTTGGTTGCAGGTGCGAGCGATAGCCCCGCAGGTGCGACCCAAGCCTGGACTTTATTTCTACGTAGATGCGGACTTTCCTCCACAGGAGCGGGACCATAGAAGCGGAACCTTGTCCGCAGGTGTGGCCCTAGTTGGCCCAGTCCTTTTCCACAGAAGCGGATGTCAGGTCCGCACGTGCAGATGCGCAGGTGCGACCAATGCACTGCAGGTGCGAAGGTCGTTGGGCTGTGAGTTCATTTAATTCGGACTCCAACCATTTTCTTCTCATTTTCAAAAGGATAGGAGACCTAGGGAGGTTTTTCAAAGACATTTTCTTCCCCAAATCATAGATAAGTGTTCCTTAACTCGTTTCTTTCAATATTCTACTTCATTTTTACAAGAATTCAACTTAGATTCTAGGAATTTCACGGTAGAAATTGGGGGTTTGGGTAGAATTAGGGATTTTTGAGAAATTTGAAATTGGACCTCAATTTGGGGTCGGATTTCGAAACTAATTATATATTTGGGCTCGGGGGTGAATGGGTGAACGAATTTTGGTCCGAACCTCGAGTTTTGACCAAGCGGGCCCGGGGTCGACTTTTTACTTTTTGGGGAAAAATTTAGGAAAACTATAATTTTGTATTGAAATTGATTTCTTTAGCGATAATTGATGTTATTAAGCTAATTATGACTAGATACGAGTGGGTTGGAGGTGAATTCTAGAGGAAAAGCAGTACTTGAGCAGGGAGTGGCCTACAGATCGAGGTAATTGTCATGTCTAACTTTAGCTTGAGGGATTAGGTATTAATTGAATACTTGCTACATGTTTGGTTATCGAGTATCATATATAGGTGAAGTGACGAGCACCTATGTGTTGATGTCGAGTCATAGCATGCGAGTGAGTCCTATTGTGGTAACAATTGTAGTCTCTAATCAACTTGTTCATGCTTAGGTTAGCTAATTGTTATGTTGGGCATCTCTTATCCTGTTTTACTGAAATTTAGTAAGTGTTGGGTATTGACTCAAGGTTGATCTTGATATTGTGACATTAAACATTGAAGTAATACCGATTTATGATATTTTTGTCTCTCCGTGTTGTTGATCTTTGTTTTGGTAAGGAAGAGTGTAAAGCGCGAAGGGTGATGCCGTGCAATGTTTGTGAGTGAGTGATAATGCACGAAGGGTGATGTCGTGCCATGTTTTGTGAGTGATAATGCACGAAGGGTGATGCTGTGTCATATTATGAGAGAGTGAAAGCACGAAGGGTGATGTCGTGCCATTCTATTATTCATATGGTGAGATTGAGAGTAAAAGCATGAAGGGTGATGCCGTGCAATTTCCTTTACTGTTTTTACTTGTTTATTTAGTTAAGGCATATTGATTGATTCTGTCTTGTCCCTGTTTCTTATTCCTTACATTGTGAACCCCTCAGCATGTCCCTTTTCCATTATTGCCTATTTTATTTCTTTTATTTCTATTGTTGCTACTTTTATGATTATACTGCACAAGTTATATGTAGGTGTCTTGTCCTAGACTCGTCACTACTTCGCCGAGGTTAGCCTCGACACTTACCAGTACATGGGGTCTGTTGTACTGATGTTGCACTCTGCACTTTCTGCGCAGATCCAGGTGTCGGTCCGAGCTGACTTCGAGCTTTGTTGTTGACTTCTTTACCCAGAGACCCAAGGTAGATTTGCCGACGTCCGCATATTCCTGGAGTCCTCTCCTATATGTTCATTTACTATTTTTATTTGGTTCATAAGCAATTGTATACTTTTCTTTCAGCCAAATGCTTGTAGATAAATCATATAGTCTGTGAGTTGTGACTCCAGATCATGGGTATACACACACACACACACACACATATATATATAGCATATACGCGGTGTTGTTATGGATTTTTCGTTTCTTATTCAATTTATCATGTGTTGAATCGTATAAAATTCGGCAAGTTTTAAGGGTTTTTATGTTGTAAACCTCTAATGTTGGCTTGCTTAGCAAGTGCAGCATTAGGCGCCATCACGGTCCCGGTGGTGGAAATTTGGGTCGTGACATGCACGCAAGGTGCAGAAGTATAGGATGTGTACAACCGACCCCAAGTACTCAATAAGTAACAAAACTAAGCTTAGGTTGAAAGTAGTGATGATCTAGAACAAAGGTGGGGTTCAACACCAATATCCAACAACATGTAACGACCCGGTCGGTTGTTTCGAGAGTTATAGCCTCGTTTCCCCCATTTCTGCCTTCTTTTGTGTTCTTCAGCTATATTATGATGTATCAGTTTAGTTATTTCGAGTCCGGAATGGTTTCAGAGTGGAATGAGACAATTTGTCTCCTATATAGAAGCTTTAGTAGAATTAGGCTTGAATTGGCGAAAGTTGGAAATTTGGCGATTTTGGTCGGCAGTGGAAAATTAGATATCGGGGTCGAAATGGAATTCCAAAAGTTGGAGTAGGTTCGTAGTGTCATTTTTTGACATATGTGAAAAATTTGAGGTCATTCGGACGTGGTTTGCTAGGTTTCGGCGTCGTTTGCGGAATTTGGAAGTATAAAAGTTCTTAGGCTTCAATCCGAGGGTAATTTGGTGTTTTGATGTTGTTTTGGGTGATTCGAAGGTTCGACTAAGTTCATATATGGTTATAGACTTGTTGGAATTATTGGTTGAGGCCCCGAGGGCCTCGAGTGAGTTTCGGGTGGTTAACGGATCAATTTTTGGTGTTGGGAGATAGCTGATTCTGCTGGTGTTTTCCACACCTGTGGATTGGGAGCCGCAGGTGCGAGGCCGTAGGTGCGCGTGGGAGTTCGCAGGTGCGGACAGTGTTGAGGTAGGTTGGGTCCGCATGTGCGTAGGAGAGGTCGCATTTGCGAGCCCGTAGGTGCGAGACCTGGGGCGCAGATGCGAAAGAAGGGAGAATGGCCAGTTCCACAGAAGCAGAAGGATGTGTGCAGGTGCGGCAGCTGGGGTGCATGTATGGAACTGAAGGACTTTAGTGGTTTCCGCAGGTGCATATGTTTTTGTACAGATGCGGCTACGCAGGTGCGCATATTTAGCCGCATGTGCGAAAGACCTTGGCAGAAAGTATAAAAAGGGGACTTCGCGAATTTTGGTTCAATTCCACCATTTTCATGTCTTTTGGAGCTTTTGGAGTGATTTTTGAAGGTAGATTCAAGGGTTTTCAGTGAGGTAAGTTTCTTGAGCTCTACTACTCCTATCTATGGTGTTTTTCTATTGTTTTATCATTTAATTAGTGGAAATTAGGGGTGAAAATGAGGGGTTAGGGCTTGATTTTTGGGATTTTGATGTGAGGATTGGAGGGACCAAACGGTGTCGAATTTTAATAAATTTCGTATATATGGACTCGTGAGTGAATTGGATTTAAAGTTTTTAAATTTTTATCGGATTTCGAGATGTGGGTCTGGGGGCCGGGTTTGGGTATAACTTGGTAATTTTTCTTGTGGAATTCATTCTTTTAGCGTATATTGATGGTATTGTACTGGTTATGAATAGATTCAGAGCATTTGGAGCCCGAATTGAGGGGCAAGAGCATCACGGAGTAGAAATCTGATTGAGGTAAGTAACGATTGTAAATCTGGTCCCGAGGGTATGAAACCAAAGATTTTTGTGTTATTTTAGTATTTGGAGGTGGCGCACATGCTAGGTGACGGGCGTGTGGGCGTGCACCGTTGAGGATTGTGACTTGGTCCGTCCCGTATCAACTGTAAAGTTGAATATTTTGTTGAATTACATACTTCTTACGTGATTTAGAAAGAAATTATGAAAATCAGGCTCGATTCCATGTTTAGGCCTTATGCCCGTGTTGTTTGGACCCTTAGAGGTCTTTTCTTGCTGTCCTCTCGTTGTTTTGATTGAAAATCTATACTCAGTCATGTTTATGCATATTTAGTGCATAACTTATCCTCTATTGCTCTATTTTGATGCATCATTTAAATGTTGTTTGGGCTAGATACTTTGATTTCTGAGAGCCCTAGGGGCTGGAGAGGTTTATGACTGAGTGAGGCCGAGGGCCTGACTTGTGAGGATATTTATGGGATCAGGCTGCATGCCACAACATGTTTCATTGATTCTGCCATGATGGGCACTGATATAGCGCTTGGGCTGAAGGAGCCCCTCGGGAGTCTGTACACACCCCCAGTGAGCGCAGGTACCTACTGAGTGCGAGTGCCGAGTGCTGGGTGATTAGGAGACATGAGTGACTGTGAGGAATGAGTGATTGCGATGTTTTCCCGAGGGGCTGTATATGAGTGATGTTTTCCCGAGGGGCTGTATATGGGTGATGTTTGCCCGAGGGGCTGTATATGATTTCACCTTTTGTGCTCACATTTGCATTGAGCCTTTGTTTGAAAACTATTGAAAGATATTTTTTTAAATGATTTTACTGGAACTTGATTTAAACGAGCGGATTTGACTCAAACTCTGGTTTTAAGCATGCCGTATTTTACCAAGATTTTGTGATATGAACTATACTTGCATTTTTGCTCGTCACTACTTCTCAGTCTTTATTTACTGTTGTTACTTACTGAGTTGGTGTACTCATGTCACTCCTTGCACCCTGTGTGCATACCAGGCCTTCCTGGACACGGTAGATGTTGTTGATTATTCAGTCACAGATCCATCGGAGTTAGCAAGGTAGCTGCCTGGTGATCGCAGCCGTGCTTTTCTCCCTCTTTATCTTCCCTTTGTTGTATTTGGTTATTTTCCAGACTATGTTAGTCTTGATATTGTCAGACAATTGTAGTAGTTGCTCATGACTAGTGACACCCTGATGTCGGGCTTTCTTTCCGCACTTTTGTTTTGATTTGAACTCCTTTATGAAGGTTCTATAATGAATAACTTTGAATTATCTATTAAGAATGAAATATCGATTTGTTTTGGTAATGTGTCGGCTTGCCTAGTACCACGCTAGACGCTTTCACGACAATGTTATTGTGACACAACAATACATAACCACGTAAAGAAAGTAATAAAACAAGTAATTCAGAGATAAAATGCTCATCTTATTCATAGTTTCCCGAAAAATAGTTCCCTGTTTCAAGTATTCAGTGAAAACCCATCCTTTACTGAAATCGTTGAAAATATGAATAAATTTGAAAACAGTAATTTTCCCAAAGTCCTTTCATTAGTAAATAAGACGTTTCACTTCCTTTCCGGATAGCCAGTGTAAAATGCATCACTATGCCCATATGTCAATATGTCAATATGTCTGAGAAGTCATGAATGATGTGATACCGTACAACATGAGAAAAATACATCTCTATGCATGTATGTCAGGTGTGCATGTCAATGCAATGTACCTCAGAGATGAACTCGTGTACTCACACTCTTAGGGTACTCAATCCCACTGTCTCACACTTTCCACTCACCATGCTCAATCATTCAGTACTGTATATGGTCAATCCGGTCCAGGGAAGATCTATCCTGGAATATATACATCAACTGACCATTAGTCACTTAGTACTGAGTAGGGCCAATCCAGACCGCGGGGAAGATCCATCCCCAGGTATAAATGCTTTGGACAAGATCCATATCCAGGGAAGATCCATCCCTCAATATAAATACACCGCGCTCACTAGGGGTATGTGCAGACTCCGGAGGGGCACCTTCAGTCCAAGCGCTATAAACCGCACGAACAACTCACGTGCTGCAAAGACAACTCACGTGCTGCAAAGACAACTCACGTGCTATAGCATCAATATCAAGATCCGCACGGACAACTCACGTGCCATATTATCAATATCCTCACAATCAGGTCCTCGACCTCAGTCAGTCATCAATCTCTCCAGTCTCTCGGGTTAGATTGCCAAGAAACTAGCCCAAAATGATGATATAATGTGTCATTATATAGTAACAGAGACTGATATGATATGAAATGAATGAACATGACTGGGTATAAAATTGCAGTGTAAGCAAATAACTCAAATGTAGTAACGATCTCAATGGGTCGCAACAGAATAAGCATGTATCTTTTCTAACATGAATCACATCTCAATAGCTCTAGTACGTAGAGATTTCATGGTTATAGATAAGATCAAGTAGCTACACGGTACCACAGAAATAACGGAATTACAACTTACACGGTGCACGCCTAACGCCCGTCACCTATTATGTACGTCACCTCAACACCATTTACATAACACATAATTCGGGGTTTCATATCCTCAACACCAAGTTTAGAAGTGTTACTTACCTCGAACGAGCCAATTTCAATACCGAGCAAGCCACGCGATGCTCCAAAAATGCCATCCCACGCGTTCCGACATTTGAACGGCTCGAGACTAACCAAAAACACTCAAATACTTCAAACAATGCTAACAGAACCAATCCCAATCGAAAAATGTCAAATCTTGAACCAAAAGCTCAAAATCGGCCAAAAGGTCCAACCCGGGCTCGCACTTCGGAACCCAAAACTTACAAAATCCGACAACCCATTCAATTACGAATCCAACCATACTAGTTTCACTCAAATCCGACTCCAATTCGATGTTTAAAACTCAAAAATTCACATTATGAAATTTTAGGCTAAAAACCTTAATATCTCTTTAAAATTCATCAACCAATTGCCAAAAATGAATATAAATTCATTAAATATGATTAAAACCAAGTGTAGAATACTTACCCCAATCCTTGTGATGAAAATTGCTCCAAAAATTGCCTCAATCTGAGTCCCACATCTCAAAATATGATAAAAGAACCAAAACCTCGATTTTATAGCTTTTGCCCAGCAGATTCCGCATTTGTGGACAAGAGGTCGCATCTGCGATGACCGCTTCTGCTGTAAATGTTTCGCTTCTGCGAAAATTGCCTTGCCCATCAATCCTGGCACCTGTGGCAGAATGCACTTTTGCGATCACGCAAATACGGAAAATACCCTCGCACCTGCGACACTACCCTGATCCTGCCATGCCGCTTCTGCGGCCCCTGCCTCACTTGTGCGACGTCGCACCTGCGCCCAATATTTTGCAGGTGTGATCACACTAGGACTGCTCAAAAACCAGCCATAGCCAAAATTTCCAAAATGCTCCAAACATCGTTTGAAACTCCCCCGACCCCGTCCAAATATGCCAACGAGTCCCATAACATAACACGGACCTACTCGAGACCTCAAATCACACCTAACAACATCGAAATGATGAATCACACCTAAATCTGAACTTGATGAACTTTGAACTTTTCAACTTCTATAACTCGTGCCGAAACATAGCAAACCAATGCGGAACGAACCCAAATTTTGCACAAAAATCCCAAATGACGTACAAAATATATTCCAACTCTCGGAACTACAATCCGATCCCGATATCCACAAAGTCAACTCGATCAAACTTTTGAACTTTCCAAACCTTCAAATTTTCAATTTTCGCCAATTTGTGCGGAAACCTTATAAAAACATCCAAATGCAAATTCGGGCACACGCCCGAGTCCAAAATCACCATACGGACCTACCGGAACCATCAAAACTCCGTTCTGGGGTCAAATTCTCAAAAATTCAAACTTGATTAACTCTCCTAATTTAAAGCTTCGACAATGAAATCCATTCTTCCAATTCAATTCCGAATAACCTGAAAACTAAAACCGATGTTTCACATAAAGTCATAATACATCATACAGAGCTACTCATGCCCGTAAATTACCGAGCGAAGTTCAAATGCTCAAAACGATCGGTCGGTCGTTACATCCTACCCTATGTAAACATGTGTTTGTCGTCGAACGTGCCAAGAGTTGTTCCCAAAGCCATCAAACCACCATATAAACCTACCATGCACATACCTGGGGTTGATCCCACGTCACCGTATCCAATATAGGACTGATATAACAACATAAATGGAATTTCATAATTCAACCCATCCCATAAACCTTAGAACCAAATTTCCAACATCCGGAATTTCCTACAGTACTCGAACCTCGCAACCTACACACTGTATAAGTCTGAACAAGTTGTACCAAGGCATAACCATAACCCAAGATTCAATCGCATGATATACAACACAACTAAGATACTCGTAGCAATGATTTCTAATCACAGTAGCTGCTCAAAACAACCCAATAACGGTAATAAACCTCATATAAAACAAAACCTCATTCTAAAACCTTCGTACTCTTCCGATGATGAAAGAAACACGCAGAAACTCATAACTACTTATCAGATCAACAAGTCATGGAGCTCCCTCTCCTCCGACAAGGACCATAGAAATTTCTAAGCCGACTTCCAATATTATCCTTCTAAATATACTACAATCAAATCCGATAGCACCCATCCTAGATCCGATGACTTCATCTTATCAAATACCAACCACCCTATTGACAGGCAACACCAATACTATCCAGAGAAAAAATCGTGCAATCTATGCACCTATACGCAATAATGCAAATGTACTCAAACATGGAAAATGACTCAAACGAGAGAAACATCATGCAAGTTCAACAAGTACCCCCACAACCGAAATCCTAAGAATCCATCATACCTAGTAGAACCAAGACACACAAATCTAACACAAAGGATAGTATCTCAACATAATCCTACTGCAATGCGTGACCCCGTCCAAGTACTAGTCCGTATGAAATAACTCAGCCACTATACTCAAAATCAATAACCACGTGCAATTCGACATCAAGTACCCAAGTGCATGACCATAACCACATAAGAACCAATAACACAATGCCATAGGCCGGAAAGAACATCACCTAATGCGCAATTAGTCGTGCATCATCCAAATCCATCTCGCTAATATTCCGCTATAAGGCCCCAATTGAACCGCGCCATGTGTGCATATAACCAAAGAATCACAATTCCTCGTAGCATAGAAGAGTAACTCACAGATCATTTCAGAACACGAATTAGCTTAACGACAACCGAATGGCACATCCCTCTACCATAACAGTATGGAACCAACTAATACGAGTCGATGTAGAATACACATCCTCATTGGGCCTACCAATGGACCCCCAAATCAACTCTGGTCACCCACAATTAGATAAATAACCATCTGAAGGTCCACAATGACTAAATCATAACACTTACTATCATTTGGATAGCTCGGGCCACAACTTCACAATCCACAACCACTAAACAATCAACTTCTAAGAACTCCCAGTCTCCATATCCATATAACACACGAATCACCATATCTTATCCCAACTCCACCACCCGAATGTCTAACACAACTCTCATACAAGATCATCCCACGAGGAATACTTCTATAATTCTTCCGTGCCACATAGAAAAAATTGAATAGAAGTAGCTGATCAACTCGGAGAGTGTCGCAATGCCAATGAAGTATCCATAAATCAAAACACAGTTCCCCTTAAGAAATGTACACTCTCATCAAGCAATTCCAAATAGTAATATCATTTACCTTGTCATCTGAAACCGTCCATGCTGCCTAAGAATTTTATGTCATTCCCTTCAAAATTAAATCAACCTTGCTCATGCAAATCTCGAATCCACACAACACACCGCATTATTATACCATGCCATCATATGAAAAGTACGAGAACCTCCTAGTCCACTCCGAGTCACAAGCAACTACACACTCAATTAGCCAAGAACCTTGCATTTGATCTCATCCCGGAGGAAATCATTATACGCCACATGCTCCTCACGCCAATAGGAAATATACACCTTGAATCGTGGTAAAAACAGTTGAGAACACTTTGAAACCCATCTCACATGACCAAGTCATCAAAACCGATTCTCTGTAGCTCCCTCAAGCTAGCACGTCACGAAAACCAAAGAGCATTGCCAGAAAACACCTGTAGAGACTCACCACATCATAAGTACCCAAGGAACCAATCATATCCGTTAATGTGTTGACCCAACTTACTACCAGGCTGCCCTATTTCTCCAAGTTCCTTCCAAATTGCCTTCAAATTGATACTTCTCCTTGCTAGAACACCACGATCCTTAACTAAAACTCATCCCACAAACTCTAGAATAAAACCACCCAGTCTGTAGGACCATAAACCGATGAATTCTCTCTCAAGCACCCCAAAAGTACCACAATCAAGATACCCGCTCTGAAGAGACCTTCTGCGAATCTAAAGTCATTTCCTTCACCTTCCTGAATGCTGAAATGTAGAATCCATAATGATATAGAAATGCCACAATTCTCGACACCATCCAATGTAAATCTCAGTTTTTAGCCATATACGCATCCTGAAAATTCCCAATTGCTACATATAAATCTTGAATCCATTAGAACCATTCTCAAGGGTCATCCACTCTACTCCAATCTCAATTCAACAGACTAAACAGACCAAACGACCTGTGCCCCATTAGCACACCAAGACCCTAACAAGTAATCCCACCTTAACGCGACCAAGAAAATTCCTACTCCATGCACACCACATCCTTCACGAATAACCAATCAATCATCTCATGCTTTCCATATACCCATAGAGTGTAATACAACTCGTATCCAGAAATTCACTTACCCGAGTCATCCTCGATCTCAACCTTTGCAAGTCATAACCGATTCACAATTATACCTCAAACCGTAACCAATACAACACATAATCGTGAAACCAATTATCGATAACAGACTCCCCCACTTGTCCCAAATTCATATATCAAAACACACCATAACTCACAATGCTGATACTCTATTATTGCCACAATACCGCAGTGAGGTTCAACTAAATCCTTTATGATTTCCTGTAACAAAAACCATCTAATACTTCAAACTACCTGCAAATCTCGCATTCACCCTTGTACAGTCAGGCCAACTCCCACAAGAAATCCAAACTCAAATTGCAACACATATAATTTGCTGGTAAAGGAGAACTCTCTAGAAAAACAACATAGGAATCATGCAACCTCAGGACACCCTGCAGAAGATAACCCACATGTCTTGAATCAAACTAACATCTCTCTATACCTTTCCGCCGTCACAACTACTACACAATCAGTTAATCTTCCTGATCCTGAACTCATCCACAAGACATAAGAATCAAATTCGCTCCACAATTAAACAACATGAAAGATCCTTCAACCCACCCATAACTCGAGACTATATGTCAAATCAAGACAGAAACCAAACACCCAATAGTCCTTTCGACATCTCACGCAAACTCTTCTCTTCACATTCAAACAATCTGAACACTACCCGCCGTCGCATCATACTCGTTATATAGCCATACAACCACTCATCCAACCATAAATTCCACTCATAGGAACACTACCGGATGTATAAGTCCAAAAACACGTGCTCACACAATCAAAATCTCTGTGCTCAAGCTACAGTCAAAACTCGGCCTCAAGTCCTCCAGAGGCCCGTCATCAGCAAACAAAAATCACATCTCGCACCTCATCCACGGAATTTGCAAGTCGTTGATGTAAATCTGATACCGAGCGCTCACATACGTGGAAGGAATTCAAAGAGTTACACTCCAAGCTGAATCAATGCTGCACGATAAGGAAAGAAAGATGGGAAGTATATCCTAAATGTCCTGTAGCCTCTCGAAGATAGGTATGGACGTCATCATACCGGATCCACAAGACTCTACTAGACACTTGCTCATGACTTGTAGAACATATGAACCTAGAGCTCTGATACCAATCTGTCACGACCAAAAATCCAACTAGTTGTGATGGCACCTAACCCAACCTGCTAGGTAAGACAATTAACATTTATCCAATTCCAATGAAATTAATAAACCAATTAAATAGAAAAGTTAACTCAATCTTATACATCCCCAAGGACTGGTATTACAAATCATGAGCTTCTAAGACTAGAATTTACAAAGCTGGTATAAAATAAATACATTATCTGTTAGAAAAGTACATAAACAGATTAATATATTCTAAGGCTACCATGAACAAGAGACAACTACAACTAGAACGCAGGTACATTATCAAATCCAGCTCTCGTCGATCTCAACAATGTCAACAGTTAATATCTGCACACAAGGTGCAGAAGTGTAGTATGAGAACCGACCTCATGTATAATAAGTAACAAAACTAACCTTAGGCTGAAAGTAGTGACGAGCTAGAACAAAGGCCCGGTCCAACACCAATATCTAACAAAAGTACATAACCACGTAAAGCATGTAATAAAAGAAATAATTCAGAGATGAAATGCTCAGTTTGTTCATAATTTCCCGAAAAATAGTTTCGCGTTTCAAGTATATCATTGAAAACCCAGCTCCTTTACTGAAATCGTCGAAAATATGAAGAAAATTTGAAAACAGTAATTTTCCTAAATGTCCTTTCAACAGTAAAAAAGATGTTTCATTTCCCTTCCGCATAGCCAGTGTAAAATGCATCACTATGCCCATATGTCAATATGTGTGAGAAGTCATGAATGACGTGATGACGTACAACATGAGAAAAATACATCTCTATTTATGTATGTCATGTGTGCATCTCAATACAATGTATCTCAGAGATGAACTCGTGTACTCACACTCTTAGAGTGCTCAATATCACTGTCTCACACTTTCCACTCATCATGCTTAATCAATCAATAATGTATATGGCCAATCCGTCCCAGGGAAGATCCATCCCGGAATATATACATCAACCGACCATCAGTCGCTCAGCATTGAGTAGGTCCAATCCAGCCCGTGGGGAAGATCCATCCCCAGGTATAAATGCTTCGGGCAAGATCCATGTCTAGGGTAGATCCATCCCTCAATATAAATCAATCGCGCTCACTGGGTGTGTGTGCAGACTCCGGAGGAGATCCTTCAGCCCAAGCACTATAAACCGCACGGACAACTCACGTGCTGCACAGAGAACTCACATGATATAGTATCAATATCTGGATCCGCAAGGACAACTCACGTGTTGCACGAACAACTCACGTGTTGCACGAACAACTCACGTGTTGCACGAACAACTCACGTGCCATAGTATAAATATCCTCACAATCAAGCCCTCGGCCTCACTCACTCGCCAATCTCTCCAGTCTCTTGGGCTCACAATGCCATGAAACTAGCCCAAAAATGATGATATGATGTGTCAATATGTAGTAACAGATACTGAGATATGATATGAAATGAATGAACATGAGTGAGTATGAAATTGCAATGTAAGTAAATAACTCAACAACAGTAACAACCTCAATGGGTTGCAACAGAATAAGCATGTATCTTAGAGATGGTTTCTAACATGAATCACAACTCAATAGCTCTAGTACGTAGAGATTTCATGGTTACAGATAAGATCAGGTAACTACATAGTACCACAGAAATAACGGAATTACAACTTAAGCGGTGCACGCCTACACGCCTATCACCTAGTATGTGCGTCACCTTAACACCAATCACATAACACGTAATTCGGGATTCCATACCCCCATCACCAAGTTTAGAAGTGTTACTTACCTCAAACGAGCCAATTCCAATACCGGACAAGCCAAGCGATGCTCCAAAAATACCATCCCACGCGTTTCGACCTCCGAACAGCTCGAAACTAACCAAAAATACTCAAATAATGGTAAAGGAACCAATCCCAATTGAAAAAGGTCAGATCTTGAACCAAAAGCCTAAAATCTGCCAAAAAGTCCTACCCGAGCCCGCATCTCAGAGCCGACAAAACTTACGAAATCCGGCAACCCATTCAATTATGAGTCCATCCATACTAGTTTCACTCAAATCCGACTCCAAATCGATGTTCAAAACTCAAAAACTTACATTATGAAACTTTAGGCTAAAACCCCCAATATCTCTTTAAAATTCATCAACCAATTGCCAAAAATGAAGATAAATTCATGAAATAAGATGAAAACCAAGTAGAGAATACTTACCCCAATCCTTGTGATGAAAATTGCTCCAAATATCGCCTCAATCCGAGTCCCATGTCTCATAATATGATAAAAGAACCAAAACCTCGATTTTATAGCTTATGCCCAGCAGATTCCGCATTTGCAGACAAGAGGTCACATCTGTGACCACCGTTTCTGTGGTAAATGTTTCACTTCCGCGAAAATTACATTGCCTTGCAACCCTCGCGCCTACAACAGAATCAAATTCTGCAATCACGCAAATGCAGAAAATACCCTCGCATCTGTGACACTGCCCTGATCCTGCCATGCCATTTCTGCAGCCACTGCCTCGCTTGTGCGACGTCGCACCTGCGCCCAATATTTTGCAGGTGGGATAACACCAGAACTGCTCAAAAACTAGCCTTAGCCAAAATCCAAAATGCTCCGAACATCGTCCGAAACTCCCCCTAGCCCCTCGGGACCCCGTCCAAATATGCCAACGAGTCCCATAGCATAACATGGATCTACTCGAGGCCCAAAATCACACCTAACAACATCGAAACGACTAATCGCACCTAAATCTGAACTTGATGAACTTTGAACTTTTTCAACTTCCATAACCCATGCCGAAACATAGCAAACCAACCTGGAATGAACCAAAATTTTGTACACAATTTCCAAATGACATAACGAAGCTATTCCAACTCCCAGAACCACAATCCGATCCCAATATCCACAAATTCAACTCTCGGCCAAACTTTTGAACTTTCCAAACTTTCAAATTTCCAATTTTCGTCAATTTGTGCCGAAACCTTCTAGAAACATCCAAATGCAAATACAGTCATACGCCCAAGTTCAAAATCACCATTTGGACCTACCAGAACCATCAAAACTCCGTTCCGGGATCAAATTCACAAAAAGTTAAACTCGGTCAACTCTCCCAATTTAAAGCTTCAACAATAAAATCCATTCTTCCAATTCGATTCTCAATAAACTGAAAACCAAAACCGACGATTCACATAAGTCATAATACATCATACGGAGCTACTCACGCGCGTAAATAGCGAGTGAAGTGCACATGATCAAAATGACCGGTCGGGTCGTTAAATTTAGCTAAGTTTTATTTTGTAAAATTAAATTTATTTCTACATTAATAGCTTTAATAAGGCATCAGACGAAAAAATTGCTTTAGAATATGTCAAAAAATCATTATCCACAAGATAAGTATAAAAACTATTACCAATTTTCTTTTCTTTTCTTGGTCTTTTGCTTCTTCTTAATTCCTCACTTTTAAAATCATTTTGAACATGAAAAGGATTATTACTTTGAGCAATAGAAGAATGAGAAATCTTCTCAAGTTTTAGTGAAAAATATTTTTTTTTAAATTCAGTATTTTTTGTTTCAACAATAATAATGTGTTCAAGCACATTACTTTTGACTACTAAAAATTTATATGCTACACTATTTTCACTCTACCCAATAAATATACAATCAAATATTTTACATCCTATTTTTTTTAGGATTAGGTAACATCAGTTTGGCAAGGCACTTACACTTTTAAATATTTCAAGTTAGGGGGATAACCTTACCATACCTCATAAGGAGTTTTTCCAGTTTTCTTATATGGAATCCTAGTTTGTAAATGACAAGAAGATAAAATGACTTCACCTCAAAGATTATTCAAGGCATCGGAACTAGCAAGCATGCTATCCATCAATTTTTTTAAGGTTCTATTTTTTCTCTTTGCTACACCATTTGATTATGAAGAATATGCAAGTGTTATCTCATAAATTATGTCTTCTTTCTCACAGTATTCATTTAATAAAATAAATTCTCCATCCTCTATCATATCTAACTCTTTTGATTTTCTTATCCAATTGATTTTCTACTTCAGATTTATAAATTAAAAGCTTATCAAAAGCTTCATCCTGTCACGACCCGGAATTCCCACATTCGGGATCGTGATGGCGCCTAACCTTTCACTTGCTAGGCAAGCGAAAGTTAGAACAATTTATCAATTTTCAACAGTTCAAATTAAATGATAAGAAAGAACTGAAATAATTGTAATAATCCAAAGTGAAAAGGCGGAATCCATAACAATTGAACTTTAATACAAACCTGGACCCGGTGTCACAAGCTGCTAGAATAGTACAAATAAGGGTCTGAATAGAACATAAAGTTGTCTGAGGGAAAATACACAACTAATAAAAGAAAAAGGGACTCTCAGAGTTGTGGACGTTGAGCAGTTGTACCTCAAGTATCCACAAAGCTAGTCAACCCGAGCATGCTAGTAACCGCCGCTGGGACCAACTCCAAAATCTGCACAAGAAATGCAGAGTGTAGTATGAGTATAACCGACCCAATGTACTATATAAGTGTCGAGCCTAATCTCGATGAAGTAGTGACAAGACTAAGGCAGGCCACTTACACTATAACCTGTACGCAGTACATAATAAAGACAGGAGAAGAAAATACAGAACAAAATAAGACAGTCATTAGAAAGTAGTAAAATCCTCAAAGAAAAACTAGTGACGATCAGAATATCTAATCCTTAGAGTTCCGTATGAAAATACTGAAAACAAACACATAAATTTTTGCAGCGTGCAACCCGATCCCACCGTGCAATCCAATCCTTTATTATTCCATTGTAGCAATATCAACAATTATAAATAAATATATATGTTGTTCCGCGCAACCCGATCCCACCATACAATAGAATCAGTATCACAATTCATCCTTATTTCACCGCATCAATCCACCTTTATTTCACATGTTGCGGCGTACAACCCGATCCTTCCATATCAGTAAAAATTCACCCTTATTCCACCATATCAATCCAGCCTTATTTCACATGTTGCGACGTGCAACCCGATCCCACCATATCAGTATCAAATATTTAATGAATATAATCAAATCAATAACCCAAATCACACGAACCTCTACGATTAATGAATATGAAGCGGAATCGGAAAGGAAACCTTGTAACAACTTGGGAATTCACATATGTAATATTGCACGGCAAGACAAGTCCAGTAAATGACAATTAAAATGTGCAAGTAAGTCAATTAAGGCAAATAGCAGCGAGTCATGAAAGCATAGAAAAATCTAACATTTTTAACACGAGGGACAATGATTAACAAGTAGCAAATAAAGCTTAGAAATCATTAAAGCACACAATAGTTGAGGCATGGAAGGAAGTAATTAAGGAAAAGCAGAAAATTAAGGAAACAAGTAATTCGACGGCGTATAAGCACTTGTCACCTTGCATATATGCTGCAACACATGATATTCACATAGCACATAGTCCGAGGGTCCCTATTTTTCTCAAATCAAGGTTAAACTCAACACTTACCTCGCTCCAAAATTGACTCAAAGCTCAACCACGGCTTTGCCTTTCGATCAAGCATCCGAACCAACCAATCTAGCAAATTATCTACCAACCGATTCAAAATAAGCCTTAGGAACTACCCACGAATGCAATAGGTTCAATTTAGGTCATTATTGAAAAAGTCAACAAAAGTCAACTCCCGGGCTCGCTTGGTCCGAACACAAAATTCGGACCAAACCCCCATTCTCATTCACCCCGAGCCTGGTTATGTAGTTTGTTTCAAAATCCGACCTCAGTTTGAGGTCTAAATTCCAATTTTAGAAAAAACCCTAATTCTACCCAAATCTCCAATTTCTACCATGAAAATCTTAGATTTAGGTTGAAATTATGAAATGTATTAGGTAATTGAAAGAAAGTAGGTTAGAATCACTTGTCAACAAATTGGGGAAGAAGAGCTCTTGGAAAAATCACCTCTAAGGTTTCTTGGCTTGAAAATTGAAGAATGAACTAGAATCTCGTTTTTCTCTTCATTTACCCAGCTGCAGTTATTACAATTGCGACACAAAGTTCGCAATTACGATCAATTCTTCACAAATGCGAAAAATCTCTGAGCCTGATATCTTTGCAAAAGTGACATATATTGTCGCAAATGTGAGCCAAGTCTTTTGCAAAAGAGAACATTCGACTCGCAAATGCGAGTCTGCCTTGGTCTGCTTCCAGTACCAAAATACGACCATTTTTTTGCAAATCCGAACCTTGCCCCAATAGCATTTACGGACTTCTCCTTGCAAAAGTGAAGCTGGCCCAGCCCCGTCCCTCTTTGCAAATGCGAGCCTGGCATCGCATTTGCGAGGTTGGCATCACATTTGCGAGGCTGGAACTTGCGATCAAGTCCTTGAAACTGCGAGATCTACGGACCTGATGCACCAGCATTCCATTTAAGTTCAAAATTACTCCGTCTCCTATCTGAAACTCACCCGAGCCTTCGGGGCTCCAAGCCAAATATGCACAGAAAAAAACATCATAAGAACTTTCTCGCGCGATCAAAACATCAAAATAACACCTAGAATTATGAATCAGACACCAAATCAAATGAAACTTTCAATGAAACTTAAGAACTTCTATTTTAACAACCAGACATCTGAATCACGTCAAACCAACTCCATTTCTCACCAAATTTTGCAGAAAAGTCATAAATATAGTAATGGACCTATACCGAGTTCCGGAATCAAAATACGGACCCAGTACCAACAAATTCAAACATTAGTCAAATCTTTAAATTCATTAAGCCTTTAAACTTCAAATTTTCGACAAAAAAGTGATAACTCGAGCGGGGGACTTCTTAATTCGATTCCGGGAATACGCCCAAGTTCCAAATCACGATACGGACCTGCTGAGATGGTAAAAATACGGATCATGGTCAGTTTGCTCAAAATGTTGACCGAAGTCAACTCAAATATATTTTTAAGGTAGAATTTTATATTTTATTAATTTTTAACATAAAAGCCTCCCGGAAAAAGACACGAACTGCGTACACAAATCGAGAAAGGCTAAAATGAGATATTTGAGGTTTTAAAATATAGAATTAAGTTTTAAAACTCTTGATGACCTATTGGGTCATCACATATATTTATTTATTAACAAATAAACTTTTGTATATCTAGAAATATCGTCTATAAATGTCACATAATTTTTATTTCCTCGTCTAGTCATTGTTTGTTTCAAGTCTCCTAAGTGACTATGGATTAAACTTAATAATTCAGATTCTCTAACTACGGAAGCACGTGATTTCTTAGTTTGTTTAGCTTCTTCACAAACATCACACTTATGAATATTTGAAATAAGACCTTCAGAATGCATCTTCTTAATATAGGATAAACTAACATGTCCTAATCTAGCATGCCATAAATTAAAAGAGTCAATTAAGTAAGTAGAAGAACTAGCATTTTCACTTATAATATTGAGTACAAATAAGTCATGGTTATAATAACCCTTGCCAATGAAATTATTATTCTTGGTCAACATGCCTTATCAGATTCAAAAGAAACCTTTACCCCCACTTTTCCTAATAATTCCACAGAGACCAAATTGGCTCAGATACTAAGAACGTGCAACACATCATTTAATGCTAAGTTTTTCCATATGTGAGTTTGAGAAGAAATTTGTATTTTCCAAGAACTTGAGTAGTTCTTGAGTCACCAAGATATACAACTTTTTCTCCTTTCTCAATTTGGGTGTAAGACAAGTCTTTTTCTTTAGCACATATGTGTAGAGTGGTACCGGAAAAATAACACTCAATATTTCACATTTACCACAAGGTTCACTTGGGAAACAACTTCAACAATTATGTCATCCGCTTTGGCTTAAGTTAAATTTATTGTAGTCCTAACGGGATTGTCATTTTCGGACCTTTTTTTGGCATTGAGCAACATCGTGTCCTGATTTGTCACAAACAAAGCAGTCACTTTTTTTCTTGAAGGTTTGATTGTTGGTTTTGAGATTATAACCATTTTTTGTCATACTTGCTATTTGATTTGTTCTAGCGCTTGTTGTCCACCACTATGTTGGTTCTAGTATGAATCTTTTTTCCTTTGCCAGAAACAACTTGCTTGCGATAATTGCTTGTGTTTCTGCTTCAATTGTTGTTTGTAGTCACTCGAAGATTTGGAAAGTTTTCTATAAGCATATCAGAAACAAACTGTTTTGGAAGAGAAATATCTTCAGATTTGGGATTTTTTATCAGCTTGTGATATTCGTTGATTTGTGCAGTTATGTCCTTGTCCTCCATCATATCTCACTTCTAGTAGTTTCCAATCATAAATTTTTGTATGGTCGCGTATTCAATGGTGTACTTTGTCGTCATTGAATCCCATATTTCTTTTGTGTCATGAACCAAAATCCGTTAAAGATCGTGATGGTGCCGGACACCAATGTCACGCAAGCCAACACTAAACTGTTAATTAAATTCTCATTTTAATATTTTTGAAATCATGAATTTCCTTCAATTTAACTAGTAAATATGAAATTTATAGAATAATAATGATGTTTTCCAATTTCAATACTAAATATCTCCTATCATCCCAGAACCCGGTGTCACAAGTACATGAGCATTTACTATAAAGTAAAATAAAATACAATAACTGTCCGAAATCTAAAATTTGGGCAGAAAGAAAAATACAAGAACTCTGAAGGAGACTCTTCTAGCTGCGGATCGTCTCATAAGATGCAGCTCACCTAAGTTTTTGCATGCGTACACGTCTCTGCTTTTACAAGGCCGCTAATCATAAATGCAACTGCACAAAAATGTGCAGCAAGTGTAGCATGAGTATGTAAATCAACGCGTACCCAGTAAGTATCCCGCCTAACCTTAACGAGGCGTCGACTTTGATTCTTTCTAAGGGCCAACAATATGGTAATATGAAATTCTACTTAAGCAAGATATACCATAATAAGACTCAAGACAAGAATAACTGAGCAAGTCTTCATCATATTTAAGAGACTAAATTACTTCCTTCTTTTAAAAATATATAATCACGCAAACAATGAATTTATACCAATTATAAAAAGAACGTCCAGTTCTATTATCACACACAAATACCACCGAGGACATTCGGCCCGATCCAACATAAATGTAAAATGTGCATTCCGAGGGTCGAACGGGGCGAACCATAGATGCATCTATTACCCTGCTCGCGAATCATACATGTGACGCGATCAAATATAAATTTAAATAATTATCCCGCTCGCGAATCATACATGTGACGCGGTCAAATATAAATTTAAAGAATTACCCCACTTTTGGATCATACATGCGACACTGTTACACTTAGATTTATTAAGTTATTATAGTATTCTTCCATTCTTTTCAAAATACGAAGTTCAAATGAAAACCTTTAAGATCCCAATTCTTATAAAAATTTCAATCCTTTCAAAACATTTAATAAGCAAACTCAATCCTGCTACTTCTCAAGGAATATAATAAACATAAATTGGTAACAATATCAACAAGGCATGATGTAAGTCTAAAACTACCCGGACATAGGCATACTTAGTAGCTACGAACGGACTCTCGTCACCTCGCGCGTACGTAGCCCCCCACAAATAGAAGCATATAATAATTTAGTTCACCTATGGGGTTAATTCCCTCTTATAAGGTTAGAAAGGAGACTTACCTTGATCCGAAATTTCATAACCGGCTCAACACCTTTCAAGAAGCTCGAACCAATGTCTATCGCTCCAAAACTAGCCAAACAGTGTGCAAATCAATAAATATATACTCTAATACTTATAATAAATTAATTTATAACAAATTCCCAACTCCGCTTGAAAAGTCAATAAAGTTGAACCTTGGGCCCACATCTCGGAACCCGACGAAACTCACAAAATCCGACAACTCATTTTGATACGAGTTCAACCATACCAATTTTATCAAATTTCGATAACAACTTGACCTCCAAATCTTAAATTTTCGTTCTTGAAAAGATTTACAAAAATCTTGATTTCTTCCATTTAAATCCGAAATAAAGGATGAATATAACCATAAAATGATGAAGTATAATTACTTTCCAATATAGAACACTTACTCCAATCCATATGGTAAAAATCGCTTCAATTCGAGCTCCATAGTTCCAAATATGTTAAAAATGGCTGAAACCTCGAAATATAGCTTCTGCCCAGGTATTTACTCTTCGCGATCACGAAAAATGTTTCGCGATCACAAAGCACAACTTTTCTCAGCCCAAAATTTGCCCTTCGCGATCGCGGTAAATGCTTTGCGATCGCGAAGAACAATTGCCCAACTCTTCCAGACAGCCTCTAGTATAATGGTCATAACATTTTGAACAAAACTCCAAATTGCAAATGGTTTGACTTTTTGAAAACTAGACACCAAGGGAAACAACTTTCATTTACTTTATAATCTCTCATTTTCTTATATATTACGAGATATAAGCTTCCAAAGTTAGCCCTATGCAACACAACACGATTTCCATGCTCTTCACGAATAGGCTGTAGTGTATCAACCATAACTTTTTGTACATAACTCCAAATTCCAAATGGTTTGATTTTCTGAAAAAATACACAAAGGGATACAGCTTTTGTTTTTGGATAATCTTCAAATTCTTTATAGGCTGTGAGATATAAACTTTCAAAGTCGGGTCAGTGCAGCTGAATATTTCCTCTACGCCATCGCGAAAGCGCCTCCGTGATCGTGAAGCACTAGCAAATTTCTCCCATTTTACTCATTGTGATCGCGTCCAAATCCCCCAGATCGCATCGCACACTGTTGTAGCCAAAAACCAGTAGCTAAAATAGGCCTAGAAATGGTCTGAAACCACCCCAAGACTCACCTGAGCCCCTCGAGATCCCGTCCGAACATACCAACAAGTCTCAAAATATAACACGGACTTAGCTGCGGCCTTAAATCACATCAAATAATCGCTAAAAATACAAATCACACCCCCAATTCAAGCCTAATGAAACTAAGAAATTCCAACTTCTACATTCGATGCTGAAACCTATCAAATCACGTATGATTGACCTTAAATTTTACACACAAGTCACATTCGACATTGCGGAGCTACTCCAACTTCCGGAATCGGAATCCGACCCCGATATAAAAAAGTTCACTTCCGGTCAAACTTCTTAAAAACCTTCAAATTCCTAACTTTCGCCAAATGACCCCAAAATGACCTATGGACCTCCAAATCCACTTCCAAACATGTTCTGAATACTAGAATCACCATACGGAGCTATTCCGAAACTCGGAATCCCAAACGGGAATCAATAACATTGAAATGCACTTCAACCCAAATTCATAAAATTCTTTCAAAATGCCTTCCGGGCCATCTAAAACTGATCCGGACATAATCCCATATCCATAATCATCATACGAACCTGTGGGAACTTTCAATTCCCGATTCCTAGGTTGTTTACTCAAAATCAACCCTTGGTCAGATTCTTCCAACTTTAAGCTTCCGAAATGAGAATTCTCTTTCGAAATCCACTCCGAACTTCACGAATTTCAATTCCGACCATGCTAACAAGTCATAATACCTGAAGTGAAGCTGCTTGTGGCCTATAAGCGCCGAAGGACGCGCCAGAGCGCAAAAAGACCGGTCGGGTCGTTAATTTTGTCTCATTGTAGGAAACACAGACATTGAATAACTCGTTAGAAAGAGTAGAAATTATAGTATACCTACATACCTTATTAGCGTGAATCCGTTGGTCCAATTGTGTGGAAGATTCTTCAGTTGGCATAAGATCAGTAAGGGTGAAAGAAACTCCATGTATATCCATACCAGAATGCATGCGTTCTTGCTAGCGCTTAAAATTATCTCCACCAAAAATCTCAATTTCAAAACATCAGGAAAATGTTTGGCATAAGTAATTGGAGATGGAACAACAATAGAAACAGTAGGTGCAGCGGGTGTAGTAGAATCAACAACAATATTAGCAGTGTTCTCCATAATAACAACGTAAAAATATCCTTAAGATTGTTGGAAAAATTGATTATGGAGAATAAAATTTAGCTTGAGGCATGACAAGGACATCGTCCTTAAGAATATTTCGCATGCACTATAATGAATAAAATTAGGCATATCTTTCAGAAGAAAAGTTTTTTCTTCTTTCACACATTGCAAAGTAACACATTAGCAAATATATAATCCAAAGAATTGGACATCTCATGGTAAAACGTTGTTTGGATGCTTGTTAAATATCGTTTCATAATGTATCATATTGTACTGTATTGTATTGTATTGTTGTCACGACCCAAACCAATGGGCTGCGACAGGTGCCCGAGTCCTACCTGTCGAACACCCTTAAGCATGCGTCTAAGATACAGACCTGAATAACATCTGCTGAATTACGAGAATAACATACATGAAGGAAACCTGCCCAAAAGGCATATGTACATATACGTGCGGAATACGTGGGGCGAGCCGACAAGGCTTCTATAGACAACTACATATCCAAAACTGGAAGTCGGCAAGGCCACACACTAACTAACTATACATACTGTCTACAGACCTCTAATAGAAAATACAGCTATACAAGGACTGGACTGAGCCACGTCATACTCATATATGTATACAAGCATATCGTACCAAAATCAAAAGCAGCTACGGATCAAGTAGAGCATGCTAACTCTCACTGATCAAGGATCCTAAGCAGGGGGACCGTCTGCTTGCCTAACTGTACCTGCGGGCATGAAACGAGGACCCTGGGAAATAGGGCGTCAGTACGAATAATGTACTGAGTATGTAAGGCATTGAAATCAGTACATAAGAGACATAGATAAAACATGGAATAAAGAATCCATCTGTAAGTCTGAATAACTTTATAAATTCTTAAACATTTATAATGCCATGCACGTGCGTATAAATATCGTATCATGCATAGGTATAGGTGTACATAACATTATCAAGCCTATGAGAGCATCCCATCATATCATCTCGGCCACTGTTGGCAAAATCATCAACATATACCAATTGATCAGGTGGTGGTGCGTATATAACGCCGTAACCTTTTCCCATACATATATATGTATACACACACACACACACACATAAATACGCGTATATAATGACATCTGGTCATGGGTCAATGTAAATGTATAAATGAATGAAATGCATGAAAATATGTTAATAATCTCAAGTTTTCTTTCGGATATATTTTGTCAACCGCGTATTATTCTAAGACCCATGAATAGAAAATATAATAATGTATCACATGGGGAATAAAGAACATAGAGACCCCTAGTATTTCTATGAATAGAATCGTTTAAGAAAATTATGCGTTTGCTCGTTTCTTCTGTATAATTTGGATCATACCAAAAAGAAAGAAAGGATAGCCTTAACATATCTTGACTAGGGAAAAATTCGTATGATATTCTTGGAAAAGGTTGCACCATACTCCTTTAGAACCGCAAAATTTCACGTTGCTATTGTGCTAATAAATCTCGGTTGTTGAAGAAATTACTGTAGCGTTTGTGTAGGAACTTGTAGGAATCATGTTTCTAATGTACAAAAGCTCTTCTGATTGTAGTGTTGTTAGAAATGAAAATATTAGACATAGAAATGTATTGTAATATGTATTAGGTGGCAGGTTGCCATCTAATCAAAAGTGACTAAGAGTCACTTGTTTGGAAAGTGGCTTGCTGCCAAGTGGGGGTGGGGGAGGGGGAGGGGTCTTAATCTTATCCTATAACCTATTAATTAATTAGGTAATATCCCGCTACCCAATAATTAATCAATTACCCATATAATTAAGAATTATTTCAAATTAATTAAAATCTAATTATTTTAATACACTTTATACATTGTATTATCACACGGTCATATGGTACCATGTATGGTACTAGTCCATAAATATTAGGTATTATAGCTCGGACTGTATTTTGTCCCAAATCGAAAACCTTAAACAAAACTCATTTTCTTTAATTCGTGTATCCTTTACCCTTCATGTCACTTACTTATCGCTTGTTATAAATAGCATAAATACGTCAACCTCAAGATAATCTCATTCCCGAGTCTACTCGATTAACTGAACACGAAACTTTAACGTACGAAAATGCGAGATGTAACATCCTTCCCCTCTTAGAAACATTCGTCCTCGAATGTTTATCTCCCCGGGATCTATATAACTTTGGCATAGTCATTTTTGTAACAATACTACTACTAACCCTTCCTGTAGAACTCAATAATTGAACGCCACATAGGAACACAATCATCAATAACGATAATGACCTCACACGACCAATGACAATAACTAACACAAGAATCCATACGCGTACCTTAAGGTTGTGATGTCTCAGTCGGAACCTTCTCTAGAGGAGGAAATAAGTAGGCATATCTAGACTTCATGTATTCCTCGGCCTCCTAAGTCATTTCTTCCACATTGTTGTTTCTCCAAAGTACTTTCACCGAATCTACATATTTAGTTCTTAATATCTGAACATGTCTGTCTAATATAGAAATGGGAGTTTCTTCATATGATATCTTATCGATGACATGAACGTCGTCAACTGACACGATTCCGAAAAGATCTTTGATATATTTACGGAGCATAGACACATGAAAATACTGGATGTACAGACTCCAAGTTTGAAGGAAAGTCTAACTCATATGCTACTTGGCCTACCTTGCGTATGATCCTATATGATCCAATGTACCGAGGGCTAAGTTTTCCTTTCTTACCGAACCTCATAACACCTTTCATCGATGATACCTTTAGGAATACCCAGTCGTCAATCTGAAACTCCAAGTATCTCTGTCGATTATCCGCATAGACTTCTAACGGATTTGACCTGCTAATAGCCTTTCCTGTATAAGCTTAATTTTCTCGATTGCCTGTTGTGCCAATTCTGGTCCTACTAACATAGTTTCCCCAACTTCGAACCGCCCTATAGGTGACCTACACTTTCGTCCGTAAGGAGCTTCGTATGGAGCCATCTGAATACTGGAATTGTAGCTATTATTATATGCGAACTCAATAAGCGGCAGATGATCATCCCAGCTACCTTCGAAGTCTATCACACAAGCTCGTAACATATCCTCAAGTGTCTGATTAGTACGCTCAGCCTGTCCGTCTGTCTGGGGATGAAATGATGCACTAAGACTTACCTGAGTCCCCAATCCTTTTTGGAAAGACCTCCAAAAGTTAGCTATAAATTGATCTCCTCTATCCGAGATAATAGATACAGGGACACCATGCAGTCGTACTATCTTCTTAATATAAAGCCTTGTATAATCCTCTATGCAATATGTAGTCGTAACGGGCAGAAAATGGGCTGACTTTGTAAGCCTATCAATAATCACCCATATCGAATCGAACTTACGCTGGGTACGAGGTAAGCCTATGATGAAATCCATATTGATTACTTCCCATTTTCAAGTCGGAATCTCCATAGCCTGCAATAATCCATCGGTTTTTTATGCTCAATCTTAACCTGTTGACAGTTAGGACACTGAGCAACAAACTCTACTATATCCTTTTTCATTCCGTCCCACCAATATACTTCCTTGATATCATGATACATCTTTGTCACTCCTGGATGGATAGAATAACAAGAATAGAGAGTTTCTCCCATAACTTGCCGACGCAGCCCTGCAACATTAGGGATACATAATCGTCCTCGATATCTGAAGACCCATCTTCTATAACTTCAAACGGTTTCTTCTCCGTCTGAGTGGTGGTATCCCTATAATGAACTAACACAGGATCCTCGTACTGGTGTTCCTTTACCTCAGTTACTAAAGAGGATGTTGATGTATCCTGAATAGTAATTCTAATATCACCTGAGTCCAGTAACCGAACTCCAAGACTAGCTAGTTGATGAATCTCACGGGCTATTCCCCTCTTTTCTGGCTGTAAATATGATAGGCTACCTATAGATATACGGCTGAGGGCGTCGGCTACTATGTTCGCGTTCCCCGGATGGTATAAAATATCAACGTCATAGTCTTTAAGTAGCTCCAACCATCTCCTTTGGCGTAAATTCAATTCCTTTTGCTTGAAGATATACTGGAGGCTCTTATGATCCGTATAGATATCAACATGAATACCATACAAGTAGTGCCTCCACATCTTTAGTGCATGAATCACCGCGGATAATTCTAAATCGTAGGTCAGATAGTTCTTCTCGTGCTTTCTTAGTTGTCGAGAAGCATTAGCTACAACCTTACCATGGTGCATTAGTAAGAAACCCAACCCGACGCCCGAGGCGTCACAATAGATAATATAACCATTGGTCCCTTCTGGGAGCGTTAGAAATGGTGATGGAGTTAATTTGTCCTTCAATGCCTGAAAACCCCGTTATTGAAACTTTGCTCCCTTCTGAGTCAACATTGTCAAAGGTGCTGAAAGGGAAGAAAATCCCTCTACAAATCTCCTGTAATAGCCTGCCAAACCGAGAAAGCTACGAACCTCCATCGGTGTTGTGGGTCTAGGCCAAATCTTTAATGCCTCAATCTTTTGTGTATCCACCAGGATGCCTTCACCCGAAATGAAATGCCCAAGGAAAGCTACAGAGTTCAACCAGAATTCACATTTAGAGAATTTTGCATACAACTTCCCTTTTTGTAGAGATCTGAGTACAGTACGCAAATGATCTGAATGCTCAGCCTCTGAACGAGAATACACCAATATATTGTCGATAAATACAATTACGAACAAATCTAAAAAAGGCCTGAACTTACGGTTCATCAAATCCATGAATACTGTGGGGACATTGGTCAAACCGAATGACATAACACGAAACTCAAAGTGCCCGTATCTGGTCCTAAATGCTGTCTTCTGAATATCTTCCTCCTTAACCCTTACCTGATGGTACCGAGACCTCAAGTCTATCTTTGAAAAACACTCGTCACCTTGCAACTGATCAAATAAATCATCAATACTCGGGAGCGGGTACTTATTCTTGATCATCGCCTTACTCAACTGTCTATAATCAATACACATCCGTAAAGGAACCATCTTTCTTCCTCACAAATAACACAGGTGCTCCCCACGATGATGTACTAAGTCTGATAAAGCCTTTTTCAAGCAAGTCCTTTAGTTGTTCCTTTAACTCTTTCAGCTCTGCGAGGGACATTCTCTAGGGAGGAATAGATATCGGATAATTATTTGGTAGTAGGTCAATAGAAAAATCAATTTCTCATTTTGGAGGAAGACCTAGAAGCTCATAAGGAAAAACACCAGGAAACTCATTAACAACAGGAATGGACTAAATGGTTGGTGACTCTACTTCCAGATCCTGAACCCGAGCTAAGTGATAAATACAGCCCTTTCTGATCATCTTCCTTGCCTTGAGATAGGAAATAAATCTACCTCTCGGCGATGCCGTATTACCTTTCCATTCCAAAACAGGCTCCCCTTGAAATTGAAATCGGACTATCTTCAATCTACAATCAATGTTGGCATGACAAGAAGCCAACTAATCCATACCCATTATAACATCAAATTCTACCATATCCAACTCAATTAGGTCCGCTACAGTAGATCGATTATGAACTACTATTATACAACCTCTATTTACTCGCTTAGCTATCACTGAGTCCCCAACAGGTGTAAACACCTGAAAAGGTTTAACCAATTCAGGTTTTATTCCAAACTTACTAGAAACCAAGGAGTAACATATGATAAGGTGGAACCTTGGTCAATCAGTGCATATACATAATATGAGGAGACTGATAATATACCTGTAACAACATCAGGCGATGACTCCTGATCTTGTCGTCTGGCCAATGCATAAATGCGGTTCTGAGGACCGCTCGAGCTAGATGCTCCACCTCTGCCTCGACCACGACACATTGGTGCTTGTGAACCTTGCCTAGGGGGCGTACTGATGATGACGAACCAACTACAAATATTGATGGCTGAGCTATGCTTGCATCACCTCTCGTCGGATAATCCCTCATAATGTGGCTCGGGTAACCACAAGTATAACAAACACCCAGCCCCATATGTCACTTCCCGGCATGCTGCTTACCATACTGAGCACATCGTGGCAAGGGCGGCCCCATCTGAATTGACTCACCCATATACTGAGAACCTGAGGCTCTAGCATTCTGACCAGGTCCTGAATATATGGAACGATCAAATATCTTACCGCCAAACTGAGGGGGAGCGCTAGCTGATGGTTGGGCTGGATACCCCGGGTATTGTGGTCTCTGACCACCTCGAAACTCACCAAAAGGACCCAAATACCTCACTCTCTTATTATGGTCCCTATCATGCTCACGATCATCCTCTTCTTCTGCTTTCGCTCCTCTATACCCTGCGTGTATGCCTGAATACAAGAAATATCCATGTCTGCCTTAAGTGAGACCGACATACAATCATTAAGCAAGTGCAGCTCTAACCCCATCACGAACTGGTGAACCCGATCCTACATCTTAGATACAATAGTGGGAGCATACCTATCCAATGAATCAAACTGAAGATTGTATTATCGAACACTCATGTTACCCTACTGAAGGATCAAGAACCTATCAACTCTGGCCCGTCTAAGCTCTAGTGGAAGATAATGACTAAGAAAAGCTTCTATAAACTCCTTCCATACTACTGGAGGGGCATCCTCACCTCTAGATAATTCCCAAGACTCGTACCAATTAACTGAAACATCTTGGAGTCTAAGGAAGCTAGCTCAACTAACTCAGTCGTAGTGGCCTTCATTACCCTCAACGTCCTCTGCATTCTATCAATAAATACCTAAGGGTCCTCATTTAGATTCACCCCCGTGAATATCAGAGGGTCTAAATTTATGAAATCACTAACCCTTGCACTGACGGACCTATCTGCATGACCAATACCTACTTCTTGACGCCGAGCCTGTGTGGCTACTAATCGAGTTAATACCTGAATAACATCTCTCATCTCCTGACCCTGTGCATCCAGCTGAGGGCTGAACGTACAGGGGCGGGCGCTAAAGCTGGTGCCACTCGGAGCTCTCCTGGAGAGGGCGGGGTATGTGAAGTATGAGATGGAATTTCACTATAAGACTCTCCCTGAGCCCTGGTCACTCGTGCGCTCGACTAGTAATCTCACCAGCCACGAACTTTCCCTTCTAGGCGGTTGTAGTCTTTGGAGGCATCGCTAAAAATATAACATATCGGTAGGAACATGAATTCTTATATCACACGATCTAATATAAAAAGAGAGGATAACATCCTATATGTACTGTAGCCTCCTATTTATAAGTGTGGTGCACAACACACCCATAAATAAGACTCTACTAGACACGGTCTTTAGACAACCCTAGGACAGAACTACTCTGATACCACTTTTGTCATGACCCAAACCGATGGGCCGTGACGGATGCCCGAGTCCTACCTGTCGAACACCCCTAAGCATGCGTCTAATATATAAACATGAATAATATCAGCTGAATTACGAGAATAACATATATGAAGGAAACCTGCCCAAAAGGCATATGTACATACATGTGCGGAATACGTGGGGCGAGCCGACAAGGCTGCTATAGACAATTACATATCAAAACTAGAAGTCGCAAAGGCCACATACTAACCAACTATGCATACCGTCTACAGACATCTAATAGAAAATATAATTGTACAAGGACGGGACTATGCCATGTCATACCCATATACGTATACAGTCATATCATACCAAAATCAAAAGCAGCTCCGGATCAAGTAGAGCACGCTAACTCTCGCTGATCAAGGATCCTAAGCAGGGGGGCCTTCCTCTTTCCTACTTGCACCTGCGAGCATGATACGCGGGCCCCGAGAAATATGGCGTCAGTACGAATAATGTACTGAGTATGTAAGGCATTAAAATCAGTACATAAGAGGCGTATATGAAACATGGAATAAAGAAATCCACCTGTAAGTATGAATAACTTTATAAATTCTGAAACATTTATAATGTCATGCACGTGCGTATAAATATCGTGTCATGCATAGGTATAGGTGTATATAACATCATCAAGCCTCTGAGGGCATCCCATCATATCATCTCGGCCACTGTGGGCAAAATCATCAACATACCAACTGATCAGGTGGTAGTGCGTATATAACGTCATAACCTTTTCCCATATTCCATATACATATATATACATATAAATACGCGTATATAACACCATCTGGTTATGGGTCAATGTACATGTATAAATGAATAAAATGCATGAAAATATGTTAATAATCTCAACTTTCCTTTCGGATACACTTTGTCAACCGCATATTATTCTGAGAACCATGAACAGAAGATATAATAATATGTCACATGAGGAATCAAAAAAATATAGAGACCCCTAGTATTTCTATGAATAGAGTCGTTTATGAAATTTTTGCGTTTGCTCGTTTCTTCTGTATAATTTGGATCATGCCAAAAAGAAAGAAGGAATAGCCTTAACATACCTGGAGTAGGGAAAAATCCGTATGATATTCTTGGAAAAGATTGCACCGTACTCCTTTAGAACCGCAAAATTTCACATTGCTACTGTGCTAAGAAATCTCGTTAGTTTAAAGAAATTACGTTGTAATGTCTTTGAAGGAACTTGTAGGAATCATGTTGCTAATGTACAAAAGTTCTTCTGATTGTAGTGTTGTTAGAAATGAAAATAATAGACATGAAATGTCTTGTAATATGTATTAGGTGACAATATTGTTAGAAATGAAAATATTAGACATGAAATTTCTTGTAATGAACATATTAGGTTGCCACCTAATCAAAAATGACTAAGAGTCATTTGTTTGGAAAGTGGCTTGCTGCCACGTGGGATGGGGGAGGGGACTTAATCTTATCATATAACCAATTAATTAATTAGGTAATATCTCGCTACCCGATAATTAATCAATTACCCACATAATTAAGAATTATCTTAAATTACTTAAAATTTTACTTATTTTAATACACTTTACACATCGTATTATCAAGGTCATATGGTACCTTGTATGGTACTAGTTCATAAATACCGGGTATTATAGCTCAGACCATATTTTGTCCCAAATCGACAACCTTCAACGAAACTCATTTTCTTTAATTCGTGTATCATTTACCCTTCATGACACTTACTTATCGCTTGTTATAAATAGTATAAATATGTTAACCTCAAGATAATCTCATCCTAAGCGTACGTCGATTAACTGAAGACGAAACTTTAACGTACGTAAATGCGAGATGTAACAATTGTATTGTATTGTATTGTTTGATGGATACAATATTTGGATAGATTGTATCGTTTGCCGTTGTTTATGATATCATGCACCAGCAATATGAAGAATAAATTTGTAATATTATAAAGAAAAATTATGATACGGGATAAATTTATAATATAAAAAGGTAGGGTAAATAATAAAATAAAATTATTTAATAATAGTGAAGGGTGAGATGAGAGAAAAAGACAAGATAAAGACGCAATCACATCAAATCGGTTCTTACATAAAGTGGCACATTTCATCATTACGTAACGACGAATTTAACAATAAGATAAAATTTAAGTAACAACCAAAACAAATATCATGTTTAAAGTAACAATATGTAACGACCATCCAAACAAGTTGTAGGAGACGTTAAAATATTAAAAGCCATTCAAAGGCTATTCAAATGAGTGTTTTCAAATAAAAGCCACTAAGGCTAATAAAATGGTCTGATTTGACTTGGTCAAAAAATTAATTTAAGGAATCCAATAATAGCTATTAAATGATTAGATTCAATTTGTTAAATTTGAATTCAAACTTATCAATTATGAGTTACAAATATGAAAGAAATATATTTAAAATGATTAGTATAGTAAAGAGCCATTAATTAAGATGATTGAACCTAGACATGATTTTGAATATTTCTTTTTGAGATATTTAAATTATAAAGAAATTTTAGCGCCCTATACTAGAGTTAGAAAAGCTCCTACAGATAAAAATTCAGCATCCAGTATCATACGCATGAATTCAAACTTTTTACTAGTGAAATTCCAGCATGCTATAATGGCATTTTGCTTCGTTTCATTGTGCTCTGCATAGTTGCTGGAGTTTTAATAAAACATTTAAAAGGTAGTTTCATGGTTGATTCCACTCGATTATACAAAACAACATAGAAGATACTCTTTCACAAAATAAAATATTTTTGTTGCTTTGACTTAAGTTTCAACCCAATAAGTATCCTTGTCCGTAAAGAATCACGGCTTGTCCACCACACACCCACCATCTTCACAGATTTTGCATAGTACTATTACTGTTTTTTGAAAATTTTCTCCAACTATATATCTCCTTTTCCATCTTTTCACTTATCTCCATAGATCTACTTCACCAATTTTTTCATAACAAAAGGAACCCATGTAACGATAGGGAATCCTTTGCCTTAATAAGACAGACCCTAATAGCAGTTGAGGCGACATAATCAAGTTGTTTCCAAATGCTCTTTCTTTTTGTTAAATATTTTGATCTCAGAAGGTTTTTGCTCCAGCATTGCATATTAGTATTTCACTTGTAGGAATTTTTTAACTTTAAAAACAAATCATGGGATTCGAAGGATAAAGGTTGAAACTTCAGTAGTCGTTTCTAGAGTTCTTCCGTATTTTAAGTTGTATGGGTCAAAATTCGACTGAGGAAATTCAGCACGAAGAGGTGATTATCATGAGCAATTTGACCGAGGCCGACCAGTGAATAACGGAGCTTGTCGCCAAGCAGTCAACCATGGCCGAGGTCGAGTATAATGAGCAGTAGTAATGGTTAGTTTTGTATTGAGATCTTAAGAGGGAATATTTCATTGAATATTCTCTGTATTGTATTTTTAGGGTTCGGTGGGGGAATGTCTCATATAAATAGAATGAGAGATTAAGCAAAAGGCAGGTACTATTCTAAGTGATAAGAACTCTTTTGAAAAGCAAGCTCTCTAGATAAATACAAAGAACACATTTCTAAGAGATTCGTCTTTTTGGATTATTCCTTGTCATTCCACCAGATCCGAGAACAACAACAATAACATACCCAGTATAATCCCACAAGTGGGGTCTGGGGAGGATAGTGTGTATGCAGACCTTACTCCTACCTGGCAAGGTAGACCACCAGATCCGAGAAAATCTTCAATATTCTCATAGATTCTTGTCACTCATCATTATTAGAGAGAGGAATCATCCACCTCATTCAATATTGGGTGAATCATTCTCTTTATTTACACTTAGTGTCATTTATTGCCATTTAATATTTGATACTTCTAATACATTATTGCATTCAAAACATCTAATATCTAGTGCATCTTCCTTACCAGTATCTACATCATCTACATTGCTTATCTTAGATCTGAAGTTATTATATTTAACTAGGATTAACCTCTTAAATAACGGATGAATTGGTTGAACCAAATATCATCATTTTTTGGTCAAACAATTTGGCGCCGTCTGTGGGGATTTCCTATTCAAAGTCTTAGTTCCTTTCAGATCTAAAAAATAGGGAAATGCAAAACCCTATCTTTTTTTGTGTGTACGGATCTGACATGGCAAGTAATGGAGAAGAAAGGATGAAGGCAGTAGCCGATCTCACCACCAACCTCCTAAACACCATCAACGAGGTCACTGAAACAGATGCTGAGGACATAACGCCAAACGCCTCCCCCAGGAAGACAGGTTCACCCCTTCCTCACGGCAGCATCACAACCTCACATGGTAAATGAGCCTCAACGTCCACAACGGAAGAGGCGCCACAAGCGGTGAAAAAGCTGCTCGAAGCCTGGTTGACAAACACGTTGACCAGCATCCTTGACAAACCCGCCCAAAGGGCGAACAAAGAGAATGCAAAGACTTCTGTTGCACCAATGACAGATGAGCAGCACGGCCCTCCTCCCGTAACAGGTACTACTCACAATGTTAATAATGCAGGTGATGACACCTCACAGCCATTTTGAGGAAGATGGAGGATATAGAAAACAAAAAAAGTATGCTACGAGACCAAATGAAAGAGCCCCAAGAGAGGGTAGACAAGATACCAGGAACCCCAAAACTCTTAGCAAAAAGGGATGCTGAGCGATTCGTTGAGCACCGTACAGTGATGAAGCCGCACCGCATGCCATACCTAAAACCTTCAAAATGCCGACGTACCTGAAAATATATTACGGTACGACAAACCCTGCGGATCATGTGACTCACTATGTCACCGCAATACCAAAGAGCAAGTGACTTCCATATTATTGAAAAAGTTTGGTGAAACCCTCACCAGGGGTGCACTGACTTGGTATTCGCAGCTCCCTGCGCGCTCCATTGAGACGTTCAAGGAAATGGGTGACAACTTTGTAACTGCCCATGCCGGAGCTAAGAAAGCAGAGGCGAGAGTGAATGAAATATTTTCCATTAAGCAGTCACCCAGAGAAGGGATGAGAGACTTCCTCGCTAGATTCAACTGTGTGAGAATGACCTTACCAAATGTATTAGAAGGAATGGCGGTAGCAACTTTCCCGAATGGTTAAACATGAGTGATTCAAGGGCGACCAAAAATTTTCTAAGCCGGCTCATGAAGTATCCACCTACCACTTGGGACATGATACACAACGCCTACAGCGCTGAAGTACGAGCTGATGAAGACGACCTCAACGGGCCAACCCAACGATTGACTTCAGTACAAATGGAATCCAGGAAATACCGGAGAAATGACAATAGAAGAGACCTTGCAGGTCCGCGGCCCAACCGTGAAAGACATCAACCATATGTCAGAGCCACCATCAGACCACCTCCCTATCACGGCGAAGGCCCATCTAGTCCAAAAACTGGGATTCACCGACGCGAGAGAAGTATGCCTCCTTTACTATCTGCTCACAATTTCTGTATTTCTCCCTCAGAAATAGTTTACGCACTGGAGAAGCTCGGCCCAAAGGTGAAGTGGCCGCAGAAGATGAGGTCCGACCCGAACACCACAACGTCAAATTCCCTCTACGAATTCCACCAGGAACAGGGTCACAAAATCAAGGACTGCATCACTCTAAGGCAAGGGTCGTGAACATGCTTCACTAAGGGAACTTAAAAGAGCTATTAAGTGATCGATGAAGGGAAAAATTTGCTCGAGTTTGCCAAAAACATCAAAAGGTCCACCAAAATCACCTTCTCCAACTCGAGCCATCCAAATGATGATCGGAGAGGGCAACGACGCATCAATCAACAACGTAAAATTCACTATCACCCACAAGCTCAAACTGTCAATCACTCATAAAATGACGAACTCAAAGAAAATATCATCTTCAATAAGTCAGATACCCACAATTTGGTTTTTCCTCACTGTGACGCTCTTGTTATTACTTTACGCATATTAGATACGGATGTGAAATATTATGGTTGACGATGGGAGAGGCATGTGAATTATCTACCCTAGAGTACTTGCACAAATGAAACTCGAGGATAAGATAGTGCCACGCTACATCACACTAACGGGTTTTAACAATGCAGTTGAACAAATATCTCGAGAAATCACACGCTCCGTTCTGGCTGGTGGCGTCACTCTGGAGACCACGTTCCACATCATAAATCAGGACACGACGTAAACGCCATCATAGGTCGAACTTGGATACACGCCACGAAGATCATCCCCTCCAGCTTATACCAAGTCATCGAATTTCCCACACCATGGGGAGTATTCAACATCCGAGGGGAACAACACACTTCCCGATAATACTATCACATCGCCTAGGATTGCACATACACCCAATAATTGAAGGGCAAAGCCAAAGAGGCATAGCAATTAATAGGGTTGAGGTCGAGCGGTGACGAAGGGGAGGACTTCATCAAAGACCTTGAAATCATAGAGGCCACAGGATCAACCGTAGAAGACCTCGACCCCGTCTAACTCGACAAGAACGACCAAAGCAAGAAAACCTACATCGGCCACAAACTTCAGGAACCAGGTAAATTCTATCATTTCTTCACTAACAACGCAGACTTATTTGCCTTTTCCCATGCAGACATGTCAGGTATCCCGAAGGAGATAGCAACACACAAGTTGAACATCGACCCACTTTACCCCTTGGTAAGGCAGGTTCGGCAAAAATTTAATTCTGCAATAAATGATGCAGTCCGCGAGGAGGTTGAAAAACTACCAGAGAACGGCTCCATCAGAGAATCCAAATACCCCCAATGGGTCGCCAACGTAGTCATGGTGAAAAAGAAGAATGAAAAATGGCAGATGTGCGTAGACTTCAGAGATTTGAACAAAGCATGCCCGAAAGACTCATTCTCGCTGCCCCATATCGACCAGCTCATTGACGCAAGAGTCGGACACAAGTTATTAAACTCTTAAACGCTTACTCGGGATACAACTAGATCCTCATGGAAAAGGAATACCAGGAAAAGACCACCTTTATCACCCACCAAGGGACATATTATTACAAGGTGATGCCTTTCGAATTGAAAAACACAAGGGTGGCATATCAGAGGTTGGTGGAAAAAATGTTCAAAGACCAACTCGGCAAGCCATGATGGTCTACATCGACGATATATTGGTCAAGTCAAAAAGGAAAGAGGATCACATTAAGCCTTCAGTATACTCAGGCGATATGGAATGAAACTGAACCGCGAAAAGTGCGCATTTGGCGTAACCTCGGGGAAATTCCTCAGTTTCCTAGTATCACAACAAGGTATCAAGGTCAAACCCGACCAAATGTAAGCTATAGAGGGAATACCAGAGAACTTAACCAGTAAGAAACAGGTTCAAAGACTGACATGTCGTGTAGTCGCCTTGTCGAGATCCATCTCACAGCTCTCCAACAGATGCCACAAGTTCTTTGGAGTACTCAAGAAATACAATGGCCTCCAATGGAACTCTAAGTTTGTCAATGCCCTGAAAGAGCTAAAGGCGTACTTATCTTCACCCCTACTGCTCTCTAAAGCAGAACCCGGAGAACACATCCTCGTTTATCTTGCTGTGTCCTATGTAGGGGTGAGTGCAATCCTAGTCCGAGAAAATAAAGATATGCAATCTCCCATCTACTACATTAGCAAAACATTAGTTGACGCTGAGACGAGGTATCCACACCTCGAAACGTTGGCCCTAGCTTTGGTCGTAGTTTCACGAAAGATTAGACCCTACTTCCAGTGCCACCCCATCTCAGTAGTCACGACTTTTCCCCTGAGGAGTATTTTGCATAAACTCGAGTTGTCGGACAGATTGGCCAAATGGGTCGTAGAGTTAAGCGAGCATGATACAACCAATCAACTGCGAACGGCGATGAAGTCGCAAGTGCTTGCCGACTTCAGCAAAAAAATAATGCCTAAACTGACTATCGACTTTAACTGACTATTTTTCCAACCATCGACTTTAACTGACTATTTTTCCAAGTGGGTGGAAGCAGGAGCATTCGCTCAGATACGTGAGCAAGAGGTGATCACCTTCATATGGAAGAATATTGTGTGTTTCTTTGGCCTTCCCAAAGAAATCACTTGTGACAACGGGCCTCAATTCACCGAAAAAAAGATCATCGAGTTCTTTGAGAAATAACATATCAAAAGAATACTCTCCGCACCATAACACCCTACGGGCAATGGGCAAGCGGAATCCTCCAACAAATCAATACTGAATATCATAATAAAAAGCTTGAGAACTCTAAGGGACTATGGCCAGTGTGAACAACTATTTTTTGACCACACCCAAATTCTATACTATTTTTACTATAAATATTAAGGTTATATCTAATCTTAATATGTTAAATTTTTATCTTACTCTTAATAGATTCTATTTAAGAAAATTAAAAACAACAAAAATATTCACATTCTTAGAATATAAGATTTTTCCTATGTTTAAGTAAAAGAAGATATATATACATATGTATCTTATCTTCTTTTATTCAATAAAAAAAAATTAAGAAAAATAAATTTTAAATAAATAATAAAATAAATAAATAAATAAATAAAAACGGAAAAACACCCCACTCCCTCACATCTCTTCCCCCC